>PVLC010004515.1:0-84336 GCA_004027655.1 Graphiurus murinus | reverse complement strand
GACACCCTAATGAGCATGATGTACTTACAAGATCACATCAAAGTCAATCACTAAACTGACCAGGAGATAGGGGGAGGGTGGGTGGGAATTGGGGAAGGGTTAATGAGAAATATGTGCATGGATGTCTTTACCTGTACTAGCTTGTACCCAACAAAAATGTGTGATTAACCCTGTTGTACCCAAGAAATGTATAAAAAAATTTTTTTGCAGGCTAATGATTATTCCGTTCCCCATTAGGTTTGCTACAGGCTGCATGTGTGACTCTCTGGCCAAAGCTGATGGTTCATATGGACCCTGGTGAAGAGCAGATGTGGCCCTGCCTTAGGCAATGCTGTCCTGAGCAGTATCCCATGTCTGTCAGGGATAGAAATATTTTTGTTGGGAGAAAGGGGTTTTAGACCTGACTCTGTTTAGATATTTGCTCAAATTTTTGTAAATGGTTTTATGGATCTTGACTTCTAGTTTTGCATGATGCTGTATGAAGAGTTGCTGTGGGACCTACCTTGGAGAATGACACATTGTATCCCAGGTGGACTTGGATTGGGTTATAGTTTTTTTTTCCGTTCACAAAGACTGGAATTTGCTATAAAGACCTAGCCTTACCTGTCATTTCTTCATGTTGTGGCAGAGTATGCTGGCTAGATCATGGGTTGCCCAGGGTATCGGCCAGTAGTGAGTGGCAGATGGTGTCAGTAAATGAATAAGAAGTATGGTTAAAACCTGCCACATGCTTTGCAGAGATTAGTGAATATCTGAAGGGCTGCCTCATGAAGAATTTAGTCAAAGCCAGGTGTGGTGGCGCACACCTATAATCCCAGTACTCAGAAGGCTGAGACAGGAGGATTGCAGGTTTGAGGCCAGTCTCAGAAACTTAAGGAGGCCCTCAGTAACATAATGAGGCCCTGTTTCAAAATAGAAAATAAAAAGGGCTGGGGCTATAGTTCATAGGTAGAATGTGCCAGGATTCAATCTCCAGTACCATAAAAAAATTAGTTGATGTGCCTGTGCTCACAAGTTGCCTCAAGACTTGTATAAGTATAGGACTGGTGGTGTAGGCCAGTGATTGGTATACAATGTGTACGAAGTATTGAAGTCTTTCCTTGCTTGGAAGATGCCTACTGGAGTGCATCTACAGAATGGATCCTGGAACAAACATACAATGTTTGGTGCAGTGGTTACAGGAGAGGATGATATCCAAAATATTTACCAAGAAGATTCTACATAGGCATTGACCCATCGGTACAAACATTGGAACAGGATGCTGGATTAGGGACAATGCCTTCAGATCATCTGAGTACTGGGATTATAGGTGTGCGCCACCACACCTGGCTTCAGATCATGAGGAGGGCCAGGGATCTTTGCTGAAGACCTAGGGTGGCTGGAGTGTTGGTGGATGTATGGAGAGGGTAGTATCTGGGAGAGTTGGGGGTACTGATTCTTTATCAACTGCTGGGAAGTATTTCATTATTTGAACACCTGATAAAGTCATACCAGTGTATCCTGGATGATTATTGTTTCCTGGCTGTAAGATTACTATACTAGACAAGACTTGGCTAATTTTGTGAGAAATTTTGGATAGCAGCAGATGGCTGGCTCACAGCGTGTAGAGAAACAAAGAGGGCAGGGCCAAAATAGGGCCGCTGGAAGCCCTAACCACTACAAAGATTTTGATTCTTATGTTCTTTTCTGTAATTCAAATTAAAGCAATTCTAAACCAGACAACAGAGTTAAAAAATAGTTCTGATTTTTTCATCATGACTACTTCAATTTCTTAAATATCAAATTTTAAACTCCTTATGAAATTATTTGGTTGGCAGTGCTATGGTGTAAGCACATGCTTATCTGGGTTTCTGAATTTTGTGGCATTGATTAGGGGATCTGGAATGTGGCTTTACTGGGCACATGGTGAGATGTGGATCCCACTCTGGGAAAGGGTTGCCTTTCTGTGGGCAAAATGGCAGTATAAGTCCTGGGAAGGTGAGAGATGCCCAGGCCAGCTTCATAGTGCAGCAACAGCAGCAGCAGCAGCAGCAGCAGCAGCAGCAGCAGCAGCAGCAGCAGCAGCAGCAGCAGCAGCAGCACAAAGACAGTCTCTGGCCAGGTTGTCCTGTGGGAAGCAGTAGCTGGAGATGAGGATTGACGTCATACTGTGTATAATGGTGATACAGTAACAGGTTAGGTAGGAACAACTTCATTGTAGTGCAAAGTGTGGTGAGAGCTCCAATATGAGCGATGGTGGCCTCACCTAGTAAAAAGAGATCTCCATGGGATCCAAGCATGATGGCACAGGTCTGTAATCCCAGTACTTGGAAGGCTGAGACAGGAGGATCACAGATTTGAGAACAGCCTCAGCAACTTAGCCAGGCCCTCTGCAACTTAGTGAGACTCTGTTTCAAAATAAAAAAATAAGCTGGATGTGGTGGCACATGATTGTAATCCCAGTACTTGGGAGACTGAGACAGGAGGATCCAGGTTCGGCAGGCTGACACAGGAGGATTCGGGTTCAGCCAGCCACAGCTACTTAGTAAGGCCCTCTACAACTTAGTGAAACTCTGTTTCAAAATAAAGAATAAAATATAGGACTGGGGGTGTAGCTCAGAGGTAGAAAGCCCCTGATTTTAATCCCCAGTAATGTAATAATAATAATAATAATAATAATAATAATAATAATAATAATAATAATAATAAATATAGAGATGAGGGTGTGGCTCAAAGGTAGAATGCCTCTGGGTTCAATCCCCAGTGAGAGAGAGAGCGAGAATGAGAATGAAAGCCAGTGTCAAGGTTGTAGAATTTTAAGCTGCACTCTGGTGGAGAGTGGATTTGTCTCCTTGGATAGCACAACTATGGTGTGGTTTCAGCCACAAAGCTCTTACTCCATACACAGTTAGGATATGGCTTCTCATAGGAGTGAGGACTGCCAGTTGGTGTCTGGTGGGTGGACAAGTTCCAGGAGGGCTGGCTCTCTTGTGAAATATGCATTGGTGTTGTGGCCTGGATTTTTTTTTTTTTTTGGTGTGGTATGGCACATCAGGAGGGTGCTACGTAGGGTAATACCTACCTCCACTGAGTGTCACCAGGCCTGAAGGTCTCATTTCTTGCAAGATCCTGCCTGATGATATGTGGTATATCAAAAGTGCCTGGGCCTGAAGTGGAACTTTGAGCAAATTACAGCCAGACAATTATAGCACATAGGGAACTAGTACTCAACTCAAGAAGTATTGCCCATTGTTGACTACTCAATGCCTACACCTTTCTATCATTTAATGTCTGTACGCGTAAAGAAATAGAAACAACCTGACAGTTCTGAATCTGCTCTTGGAATCATAGACTTACACAGCCTTGAATTCTCCCATCTGCAGTGGCAGAGTCTGGTAGCTAACTGACAAGAAGCATAAAAAACTTCCAGTTTAACCAGGCATGATGGCACAGACCCATAATCCCAGTACTTGGGACACTGAGACAGGAGAATTGCAGGTTCAAGGTCAGCCTAAGCAACCTAGTAAGACTCTCAGCAACCTAGCAAGACCCTGTTTCCAAATTTTAAAATAAATAAAAAGGACTTTGGGTGTAGGTTGGAGGTAGAAGGCCCCTGGGTTCAGTCCCAAGCACTGAAAAAAATTAAAATTAAAAAAATTCTGCTGCAGCTTTAGAACCTTTTGTGGCCCCAATTATGTCACCCATTCCTAAGCCAGTGATGGAAACTTACTCCTCAACAGCTCACAAGTACAGTTCACTCCATCAAATGTACCTGGACACTACACCTTGTTATACTCTAACTCCAGAGTTCTGAAAGAAAATACCTAAGAAGGCCCTTCCTCAGACATCTTCACCTCAGTTCCATAGTGGGTATGTTCCTGAATACATCACATATCTCAGAAGAACATATGTAAATGTAATATAGTTGCATATACAAAATACCTTTGCCATACATATCAAAATTCTCCATAGTAAAAGCTACCATTATCTGTTTATAGCTTAATAACAAATATAATATAGTTTATCATTTAGTAACACTATATGATACACCACAATATCACAATATGCTTATCTTTTGTGCTTCTCTGACATAGAGAAGGGGGTGTGGCAATTTTTTTGTACTGGGGATTAAACTCAGGGCATTTTATCTCTGAGCTAAACTCCAAGCCCCTTTTAATTTTTTATTTATTTATTTTTATTTATTTCTTTGGGGGGGTACTGAGGATTGAACTCAGGGGCATTCTACCTCTGAGCTACACCCCCAGCCCTATTTTTTATTCTTTATTTTGAAACAGGGTCTCACTAAGTTGCGGAGTGCCTCACTAAGTAGCTGAGGCTGGCCACGAACCCAGATCCTCCGGTCTCAGCCTCCCAAGTGCTGGGATTACAAGCATGCGCCACCACGCCTGGCTGCAAGCCCCTTTTTTTAAAAAAAATTATGGCACTGGGGATTGAACCCAGGGGCATTCTACCTCTAACCTATAACCCCCAGCCCTATTTTATTTTGAAACAATCTTGCTAAGATGCTAAGGGTCTTGCTGGCAATTGTCATTGCTGGCAATTGTTATTCTTGCATAAAAGAAACCAAAACCTTTCCAAATCTTCCATTTCACTGCTACTACATGAGCTCAGAATTTACAAAATTTTTTTTCATATAAAAGAGTCAAAGGAAGGAACACATTTCTTATAGCACATTGGTGAAAACGTTTGGCTTGGAGGTTAGAGAACCTGCCTTTAATTCCTGTCTCTATCGCTCAGTAGGTAGAAACTCTGGGAAACTCTGTCACTGACCTGGGCCTCAGCTTCATCATTTATAATTCAGAGATAATAGTAATTGGACCTGGCCTATGGGAATCCTTATAAGGACTAAATATAGTTGTGAGGTAATGTGTATAAGATTCTTAAGACTGTGTTTGAGCATAGACCAAGTGCTCAATAAATGCTCACTGCCATTATTATTAATGCCATGGAGTAGAAGACTGAAAGAAGAAAAGATGACTATTATTCTGTATTATCCACCTCAAAGAAAACTCAGTTCTTTTTAAGCTACACAGATATGTAGAATATTTCCTGAAGACCCTTTGGTTGGTATTTCAGTGTTTGTCCTAAATGACTCATTCACCTGTGTTGGTAGTTTATAAGTTCTTAATGAACTCTGATATTTGTTTGTTCTTTCAGTTCTTGCTCATCCTAAATTAATATACATGTTCTTTTCTGGAGTAATTTCTGGAGGTGTTGGGCCAGGAGAACATGACCATAGTTTCTGAATTAGGCAGCTTAAAGAGTCATATTGAGGCAAGGTCAGGGACAGATGGTAGCTGCTGCTCCCAAAGTCCTCACAGGCAAGTGAGACAGTTTACAGCCATGGGCTCACTTACCCTGCAGGTTTATCCACTTCTTATCTTACAATGACATAATGGGTGCTGAGAGTTACTGCATTCACAGTCTGTATGTCTTTTGAAGGTCAACTATTGCCTTGAACATGAGAGCTCCATTTTGGAGCCGATTTGAGATCTTGTCCCTAAGGAGAGTATCTTCCTGTCTAACATTTATAATAAATAGTTCTAAGTGACAGGCTGAGAAGTAACTGATCATTTCACTTACACGTGAATTGTCAGCTTCCATTGCCCTCTTTAATTCTCTTCCCTCTTCCAGGCAGTCAAAATTCCTTACACACACACACACACACACACACACACACACACTTTCCATAAGACCCACTGATGTCACACTAAGCAGAAATGAGCATGCAAAAGAAAATCCAAGTTAGAGTCTCGGATTGTGGCAGCAGCCCAGTAATACGGGGAGGAAGACTGAGAGCTTATGATGATTATTAGCTCAAGGGAAAAGATCTCAAAATACTCAATATGGAATACTAGGTCTAGAGCAAAACAGGAAGGGAGCAAATGGGCACAAGACCATTTCAAAAAGCAAACTGTGAGTTTTGGGCTTACTGCCTGGACTATTACACAAATTAAATTATTCCAATGAAAGTTAGAAAAGGTTTTTACTAGACAAGCTGAGGTTATCAATGTGGTCTCTAAGATTTAGGATTTATATTAAAATCTCTTTTCATTCATTCCCATATTTAACAAATATTTATTGTTCATTTACTATGCACCAGATCAGAGTGAACTAAACAAGTCACTGCATCAGTGGAGCATACTCTTTTCCCCCTCTAGTGGAAGTAAAATCCTTTTCCAGAATTCAAATTCCGACAATTTCTTTATTCAGAAGGTGACAGTCTTTTATTTATTTATTTTTTGTGTGTGGTACTGGGGATTGAACTCAGGGGCATTCTACCTCCAAGCTACACCTCCAGCCCTATTTTTTATTCTTTATTTTGAAACAGGGTCTCCCTAAGTTGCAGAGTGCCTCACTAGGTAGCTGAGGCTGGCCGCGAACCTGGATCTTCTGGTCCCAGCCTCCCAAATGCTAGGATTACAAGCGTGCGCCACTACGCCTGGCGATAGTCTTCTTCTGACTACCTAAACCCATTCCTCTCTTCTGCTCAAATCCAAGGCCCATAACTAAGCTCTAATTTTCATATCCCGCTGCAGCAGGGAGACTTGGGGCACTTTCCATTTTGTCCTCTGAATATCTATTTTATACACTTCCCTCCAACTTCATCCAGTCACCAGGTTCACTTTGTAAGGTCTAGACATAGATAGAGGACAAATAAGCTCTTCAATTGAAAACAAACACTCAATGTCTTGTCCTCATTAGGGACCCTATTATATACTCTCTACACTAGCCCTGACACTGGCTGGTGCCCATCTGCCTATGGAAGCAGAACAATCAGTCTCTGATAGACTCTTGGCTCCCATCAGTCCAGAATGAAGGCCAACACGAAGGATGAGACCTTGCTTACTGGCAAGAGGAGAAGGCAGAATAACAATATGGGGTTGTTACAACAGTTCCTTCTGAGCTGAAGAGCTGAGTCTAGAGGTCTGAGGGCCTCAGTCCAGTTCTACTACTAACTGGGATGAGCTCCTTCATCTGCCCATGACACAGATTGGCATCAAGTAAAAATTCCAATAGAAATATTTCAACTGACAGCATTAGGGAGCAAGTAAGATTTATAAAAAGCTTTCCATGTCTGGGTGAAATTGTTGGCATGGTTGCTGCTGACTGCATGGGTTCTG
Source organism: Graphiurus murinus (assembly GCA_004027655.1). Taxonomy (NCBI): domain Eukaryota; kingdom Metazoa; phylum Chordata; class Mammalia; order Rodentia; family Gliridae; genus Graphiurus; species Graphiurus murinus. Next base: position 77,212 of record PVLC010004515.1, on the reverse strand, counting down.
GTGTGTTTAAACATTCCAAGTGTGCATTTGTATTGGGAAGGCAAAATTGCAGTGATGAATTTATAGCTAAGCTTTTCCCCCAAAAGACTGCAAAGTCATTCAGAGGCATTCTACATTGCTCTGTATTTGTCTCTGTGAGTAGTGAGAAGCATATATTAGGAGGTTGATCTCAAGGACAATCATAATGCCTTCTCACAGTCCGTGCTCAGAGTCCTCTACCTGAGAAAGAATCCACAGGGTTGCTCAAGAGACTGTGGGGGAGGGTCTGGGGAAATTGGAGATTGTTATAATCCAAATTTTCTTTGGACTTCCTGGAAGCTAAGTGATGTGATAAATAGATCCCTTGCAATAAAGCTTTCCTTGTAACTTTGAGTTGTTTATATTCCTCATGGAATCTCACTTCTAGTGCTTTGAATTCTCATCTCTATGTTGATGATACCCCCAGTCTCTACCCCCTCCACAGTCCTTCTAGACCTATATTGAAACTGTTTCCAAGACACTTCAGGGGATGAGTAAAAATCAACATATTCTATACCAAACCTGTCATTCTCCCCTTCTACCCACCAGCAATTTTTCTCTCAAAATTCCTGCTGATTTTAATGACAAAAATATGGAATAGTCATGTAGCTCTTCCACTCCTATAACTTGCAATCAGCAAATTCTACTGAACTACCATTTATTTGTGTTTTGATTAACAAATTGATAATTATTTTTTGCTATATTGATCTGTGGTCTCAGTTTTGCTACTTTGTAATAGAAAGAGTGACCTACATAGAGTCTTCACCATTGTTTGCAGTATTTAATACATTTATATGAAATCTGGGTAAGATTAGTCCATTATTGATTATTTCCCCCTTCATTTTGCTTCTGACTGCCACCAATTTAATTAAAGGCATCAGTGTATTTTGTCTATATTCTTGTGGTAACCACTCCATTGCCAATTAATTTATCCACCATTAATTCAATATATATTTATTGTGTGTCTATTACATGTCAGGCACCATTTCAGGCATGGGAGATACAATGGCAGATCCTACTCTAGTAACACTTTTTAGTGGTGTGTGGAGTGGAGAGTAACCACTTCAAGAAAAAGATAATTTGGCAGAGATCAATATTATGAAGAACATAAGAATGGGTGGATATGTTAGACAGTGACAATGAAAGAAGGCTACTTTAGGTTGTCAAGAAAAGCATTTATGAGGAGGTGACATCTATGCTGACGTCTAAGTACAGAGAAGAAGCTTATCACAGTAAATATCTAGGGGAAGAATATTCGAGAAGAGAGAAGAGCTACTGCTGAAACTCTAATTGACTTGTTAGCAAAACAGAAAAGACAGTGAAACTAAGATACACTAAACAAGACTGGGTGTAGTGAAAGATGAGACTGAAGAGACACAAGGGGCCAGACCTGCAGAAGTCACTGGAAGGAGTTTGGATTTTATCATAAGAGTAACTGGAAGCTATTGGATACTTTCAAGTAGATGAGACGTATGTTATGATTTACATCTTGAAAGCTCACTCTGGAGGCTCTGCAGTGAACTCATTGCAGACCCTATAGTTAATAATAAGCCAAATGTGGTGGCACATGCCTGTAGTCCCAGAACCTGAGAGGCTGAGATAGGAGTATCTCAGGTTCGAGGCAAGCTTCAGCAAATTAGGAAAGCCTTCAGCAACACAACTGTTTTGAAACCCTGCTTAAAAAAAATTAGAAAGGGGGTTGAGGGTGTAGCTCAGAGGCAGAATGTCCCTAGGTTCAATCCCAAGCATGAAATAAAGAAGAAATAAGGTGAAGAAACGTGACCATTGGGTGTAACCGAATGGAAGTCATTGAGAACCTTGACAAGAGTAGTGACAATAATATACCTGGTATGAGAGCCTGTCTACAGCAAGTTGAGAATAAAGTGATAAGTGAGAAAGTAAAAATAATGAGTATAGAATTACTTTTTCTAGAAAAATGGGGAGGAAAAAAAATCTTGCTTTTTGAAAGCAAAGGCTACAACTGCATATCTTGACAGAAAGATTGATGATGTAGAAGAGAAAGTTACCATTCCAAGAGAAAAGTCCTCCAGGTGAACAGAGGAGATGGCATTTCCTGTACCCTGCCATCAATATGGCCTCCAAAAGGAAAAATTTGGATGATAGAATTTCCCTGCTCCAAAATTCTCCATAGCTCACCACTGCCTATTAAATATTCCCAACTTTGAGGCATTGCATTTGGAAGGGGCTACTTGGGATTGAACCCAGGGGCATTCTGCCTCCAAGGTATACCCCCAGAATTTTTTAATTTTTATTTTGAAACAGAGTCTCGCTAAGTTGCTGAGGCTGGTCTTGAACCTACAATCCTTCTGTCTCAGCCTCCCAAGTGCTGGGATTACAGGTGTGCACCATCATGCCACTGACACCTTTTGCTCTTGGCTCTGCCTCTTGAAGTCTACTCATGCTCCAGTACCTTCCAAGGTGCCCCAGCAAGAAATGAATGCTCACTTTTCTATTTCCTACTGAACTTGAAAATTCTCAAAGCCTATACAAAAACCAGAACTGTAGACATGTATATAGTCCTCTCAGTTTATAAAGAACATATGTTCTCTTTAGCCTCATAATTAACATTATCCTGACTTATACTGAATTTGAGTCTGTGCCTTATCTCCCTCATTAAGTAGTCAACTGTAATGTAAAAGATTAAATCTTAGCCTGCTTTGTATCTCACACATGACACTGACTAGATGCTCAATAAATACTGTACATGGATGTAATGACTGCATCTCCCTCTATAAAGAAGCATATCTCACTTAATGCAGATAACATGTTTGTGGAAAGTTTCATCTTGAATGAATATAAATGAATCCTCTATGGCATTACCTCAGAGGCTGTCAGTTATAAGAGGACTTTCTCTCATCCACTGAGAAGTACTGAGCTTCCACTGCCCCTTTATATGGCCAGGTATTGTGGCACATGACTGTTCTAGGGCAGGGTTATGAGAGATATATATACAACATATATGGACTTTTTGTGGCATTAGCCAATTTCTTCCACATAAAGTATTCTCAGCCCTGAGAGAGCGCATATGAGAAGACAGGGAAATAAAATACTAATAGTATTTAATATACATGAATACAAAATAGTATTTACATAGCACTTATTATGTGTCAATAATATCCTGAATGTTTTATGCTTACTATCTCATTATTCCTTACAAAAAACATGAACAAGTACTATTCATATCCACATTTGTAAAATGTGGAAACCAAGGTACACAGAGGTTAAGTAACTTGCCGTGGTCAATAGGCAGCAAATTATTCAGCTGAAATTTGGAATCCCCTACCTCATCTGTACTCTGATTCTTAACCACTACTCTATATTGCCTTACATGATATTATATGACGTTTTCGACTTTTCTATGCACTAAATATGAATTCCTTATATCCTCACATGTATATGTGGTGAAATGAGCAGACTATGTGGCCATTTTGCAGAATAGTAAAGTCCACTGAAAGAAAGAGACTTGTTTAAAGTCATATGCTTGTTTTACTGTAAGATTCACTCTTCATTGACTAACTCCCGTACCTGTCTCATCCTATCTATTTCAGGAGAAACAACTCAGCCTCCTACCCTTGAGGGATATTTTCACCCTTCTATTGCCAACAAGAATGAGTACAATCAATGCATATAAAGCACTCAGTAGAGTGTCTAAGAAATAGTGACCACTTGGCAAATGACTAGTTTTGCTTTGCCCAGCCTCAGCTCTTATTCAGCTCTCTGCCCACCATCAGTCAAGGTTCTCCTCTGCAGCCCCGATTGAGCAGATCAGCCACGGTGGCTTGTTAACAATGAGAGATGAAGTTACAGAGTGAAACTTAGCTTGGTAAATGAGAAGGCTAGGTTACCTGGGCTTAATGGCATAGCAATGGCAGAAACAAAAGCTTACAAATAGGGTCAAATAGAGGTGACCAGTGTTGAAAAGTTTCTGTCCACAAGAGCCACAGACCAGCATCCCCAATGCAATTGAGGGTTGCCTACTGCCCCAGAGATTAGCCCAGCCCTGGCCCATATATACAAAGGACAGGATGGAGTAAAACCAGGCCTGGATGCAGTTGCCTAGAATCCTGAGGTTACAACATCCTAGATTACAATAGGTGTGCCTACTCACACACCTTGAGCTGGAGCTGGAGGTGTGTGAGTAGGTATGACGCCTGGTGAAGCATGTGACTCTTAACAGACTAGATCCAACTTCTTTTTAGTGAATCCAACTTTCTAATAATCTTCCTTTCCCAATTTTCCTATTGGCTTCCTTTCCACTACCCTGGGAAAACAAACGTCAGAAGTTGAATGCAATGATATCACATGTAGGGAGATGGCAAGTTGACTGTAATTTCTTATTTAAACAAAAAATTAACTCAAAATTGTATTCTAAACTATCCATAAAGCTTCTTAAATATTAACAGAAGTTCTTTGCTCAAAATGTCAGAGAATATAACAGTCAAAAGTAAAAATATAATCCTAGCAGCCTGGAACTATCTGCCCATAACATAGTGGAAAGTGTTAGCAGTGTGGTTCTACCTTTCACTGGTGTTGAAATACCTTAGTGCTTTCACTATGACATCCAAGGTAATTTCAAACACATTTTGGGAACATTTCCCATGGCTTGCCCTTGTTGGCCTCTTTCCAGACACCTGTGCCTAATTATACCTATAGCATCTATTGAGGAACATTGGAAAGTATGGCTAATAATGTGTAAGGTCTGTGATATAAGTCAATTTCATTGGGAGGGCAAGAGAGGAGGAAAGTTCTGGGGAAGTATATGGCTGGGGTTTCTGTGTGTAGACCACTGCGAGCTTTCATGTCATATATAATAGCTTGAATCTTCTATTCTCCAGCCATTTCTAAGTCTCCTAAAAAAAAAGCAAAGGTCCATAGTATCAATGATCTAGCTAAGGTGAACAATTCCAGAATGGTGGATTTTCTTGGAGTTTCTGTTCTACTAACCTGCTTAAATACATTCTACAATCAGTTTCTGGCAGTCACAGATGACAGCACAGATGGAGAAATTAACACTTATGTGTAAAAACACTCTGGAACTCTGGTATGTATGTTCTACAGAGCTGTACCTGAGGAACTGCTACTACAGGTTGGGAGCAAGGGTAAATGGCAGAGGAGACTTTGTTGATCAGCAGTGGTACTCAGGCCACATTAGGAACATAAACTATAAAAGGATGAGAGAAGATGAAAGGAAAAGTAGGAGTCATCAAAGGCCACCATCCTGGCATTTTGCAGAAGTAGGGGATAGCACAGTGGGAAATAACACCACTCCATTGTTTGATAGTATGATGGTAACATGTTGTGGAAGTCTGCATTCTTCAGGTGCTGTCACTAATCCACTGTTTTTTCATCTATCAAATAGTTTTACGCCAGGAATAATGATGCACTCCTGTAATTCCAATACTGAGACAATAGGATCACATTTTCAAAGCCAGCCTCAGCAACTTAACAAGACTTTTATCAACTTAGCGAATCCTATTTCAAAATAAAAAAGTAAAATAGGGATAGGGATGTAGCTCAGAGGTAGAATGCCCCTGAGTTCAATCCTTAGTAACAAAAATGTGCACACACACACACACACACACACACACACACACACACACACATATAGGTTTTAGCCCCCCCCAGCCCACTTGCCTCCTTCAAAGCATGATGAGAGAATTGCATTTTGCTTCTTATAGTGAGTGAAACCATCTAAATTGTAAAAATATGGTGTGTGTTTGTGTGTGTGTGTGTGTGTGTGTGTGTGTGTGTTACTGGGGATAGAACTCATGGGCATTCTACCTCAAAACTATACCTCTAGTCATATTTTATTTTATTTTTTATTGGGAAACAGGTGCTAGGTGGCTGAGAGTCTCACTTGGAGACAGAATGCCCCTGGGTTCAATCCCCAGCAACACACACACACACACACACACACACACACACACACACACACACAGAGCAGGTTAAAAGTGTGATGTAAAAACTATGGCATACTCTACTTTCAGCTGTTTAAATTTTTAATTGATATATACTAATTATATGTATGTATGAAGAACAGTATAATTTAATGCATGAATATAATGTGTAAAGGGTAATTATCATTTCTTTGTGATAGAAACTCCTCTCTTTGAGTTATTTTGAGATATATAATAATAGCTTTTAATTCTTGAACATTCATTGATCTCTATTGCCTGGTTGTCCTGCAAGTGGAGTGTGGGCTGATGGTTATTCACCTCAGTTCGAAAAGTAACTGTGACTGATTCAAAAGCAATCAGAATGCAAGAACAAAAGAAAAACATAAAGTAGATGAAACTTTCCATTTATAGATAAATTTGCTAAGATGCTAAGATCTGGGGAGTGAGATATTGAGAGCATTAGGATATGAGTGGTAAATGGCATAAACAGATCTGGGCAAGAGCAAAGGTACAACAATAGAAATATGAGCACAGATATGACAAGTTGGAACTGGGCACAGTGGCAAATGTCTTTAATCCCAGTACATGGGAGGTTAAGACAGGAGGATTGCAATTTTGAGGCCAGCCTTGGCAACTTAGCAAGGCTCTTAGTGAGACTGTGCTTCAAAATAAACAAATAAAATAGGTCTGAGGTGTGCTCAGAGATTGAATGCCCTTGGGCTTAATCCCCAGTACCACACATACACAAAAGATATGGGAAGTTGGTTTGTTGAGATACTTGACCATTCACTTTTGGAGAACTGGCTTTTGGTAAATGAGTCTAGAACTGTTTGGTGGGTGTTTGCTACATGTGGAATTCCCTGTCTCTTGCTCGAGGGATTTAGGGAGCAGAACGAGGAATGAGTATGGCTTGCAAGATTAGATTCCTGAGTGTACAGGACATCTGTTCAGTGGCCCAGGGCCCCACACTTGGAAATGCCCATGCTCAATTTAATGCTTTGCTTTCACTGTCTTGAATTTTTTTTTCAGTACTGGGGATAGAACCCAAGAGCACTTTACCTCTCAGCTACACCCCAACCTTATTTTATTTTTTATTTGATATATGGTCTGTCTAAGTTACTGTGCACTTGCCTCAAACCTGTGAAAGCCTCCCAAGTACTGGGCTTACAGGTACACGTCATTGTTCTCAATTTGAAACTCTTATTTTTTTTTACCTAGGAACCTCACATTTCTATTCTCCTTTTGGCCCTGAAAATTATGCAGCCCATCCTGATAACGAGTGGTAAGCAGACAGCAGCAGAAGCTGAGAATAAAGTCAATGGCCAGAGGGTGAGTTTTGCCCACCTAATGGCTCATGACTATTCTAAGCCCAAGACTAAATGAATGCCCAGGGTCATCATATGCAGCTTATAAGTGAAAGTGGTAACAGAGGTACCAAGTCATCAATTGAAAACTATTAGAGGACTATTAAAATAATACCATGCATCTATTCATCAGTTACTATATACTAGGCTTTTATATTATATACGGTCTAATTAATTACTTAAGAGCAGAGCACTGTACTAGATTCTGTGGTAACAGAAAAAAACAGTAAGTCACCTTCTGGGGAGGATCTTACTGTTTAGTGGGTTAGAGACATGCATGCATTAGTAAAACAGCTGAAAACATAGTATGTTTGTAAGTGCCAACAGCATTACAGGTCTGAGCAGTAATGCAATTGGAGTTCAGAGAAGGAGTCTCCATGGAGTTGGAGTGCTCAGAGAAAGTTTCTTAAGGAAACTGAGGCTTGAGATAGGTCTTAAAGAAGAGGAAAGTCCTGTATATATGGGTCAGATTTCAGGAAGCACAACATGGGGAAAAGAGGAAGTAGAAGCACCTTCAGGGAGATGATGGAGAGGTGGGAGCAGAGTTGCTGAAGTAGAAGGTACATAGAGTGGATAAAGATGCAGAAACCTTCTTTAAAGGAATGTATGGATGAGCCCAAACGCCAGGATTTAGATTTGGCCCATAGATAGCAGGGCAAAGCAGAAAAGGTTTTGGGCAGAAGGTTGAGCAACATAATGAAGGGGTATTTGGGGAAGATGAACCTAGTGGCAAAGACAGGTTTATTAAGTAAGGCCAGTGGCTCTGGTACTCCCTGGGGACCACTAAAATCATGTCTCTAAAGGAATATGTCCAACTGGCCATAGTTGTGCACACCTGTAATCCCAGTACTTAGGAAGCTGCGGCAGGAGGATTGCAACTTTGAGGACAGCCTCAGCAATGTAACGAGACTCTAAGCAACCTAGCAAGACCCTACTTCAAAACAAAAAGTAAAAAGGGCTGTGACTGTATGTAGCTCAGAGGTAGAATGCCCTTCAGTTCAATCCATAGTACAAGAAAGAAAGAGGAGAGAGAGAGAGAGAGAGAGAGGAAAGAAGGAGGGAGGGAGGGAAGGAAGGAAAGAAGGAAGGAAGGAAGGAAGGAAGGAAGGAAGGAAGGAAAGAAAGAAAGAAAGAAAGAAAGAAAGAAAGAAAGAAAGAAAGAAAGAAAGAAAGAAAGAAAAGAAAAGAAAGGAAGAAAGGAAAGGAAGGAAGGAAGGAAGGATGGAAGGAAGGAAGGAAGGAAAGGAAAGGCATGCAGATGGCTAAACTGTGCCCAATGAATTCCCCTAGAACTTTCCCTTAGGGCAACCATTCAAAAGGGCAAAGTGAGAGCGATTCTGTATCCTTGGTCCTCTTTTCTGCTCATACCTTTCCTGTAAGGGCCTGTCTAGACCCCAGCTCTTGCCTGGGTACCTACGCAAACACTAATAAGTGCCAAGGCGTTGTCATAGAAACCATTGCTTCATATTTCTCTCCCTCACGGAGACTTCCTGCGTTGGGAAGCTTTTAGCAAATATTTGAAGAAAGTGGCAAGTTCGTCAGCCAGGGGCATACATGTAGAACTGGCTGGAAGGGAGAGGCAATACCGTGGTCCAAGGTCTGCCGAAGAAGCCACTCCGCTGTAGAGGTCACTGGAAAACAGTGACCTTTTAGAGCCATGGTGACTTTCGTTAATAGGCTGAGCTCCTAACAATGCTTCACTCCCTTTCTTCAATCACTGCGTAATACCCTAGGGCTTGAGAGTCTCAATCTCAACCACCCCCAACACACTCCCACCATGGAGACCACTCCTGTCACTCTGAACTCCTCTCTGGAACACTTTAGAATTATGAGGTAAAGGCTGCTAGAATCACAATGAGGCTGAGACTCACAAAGAGAAAATTATTTTTCTGGTTATTCATAATGATAACCAGAAATAAATCTTAGTTTACTTTGTGCAGGGCCCTGAACTAAGCACTTTTGGGGGTTTTCCTCATTTAATTCTCACAATATCCTACACAATTGTTCCTATGAGCCTCAAGAGACAAAGAGATTTATCCAAATACTCATAGGGAATATGTGCAGAACTGGGAGTATAAGCCATAGTTTGTACTGTGCTCTTCTTAGCTATTCTGTCCTACCACTTTTCTTTTGTCTTTTTTTCATAATGGTTTTATTGTGAAATACAGTGTGTGCTAAAAGTATGAAAATGTACTGGGTGTGGTGGCACATGTCTGTAATCCCAGTACTTGGGAGTTTGAGACAGGAGGATCTCAGGTTTTAGGCCAGTCTCAGCAATTTAGTGAGACCTTGTTTAAAAATACAAAATAAAACAGGCTGGGGGATTAGCTCTTAGATAGAATGCTCCTGGTTCAATTCTCAGTACCAAAATAACTATGAAAATATCTGTATATTTTCTTAAATAGTTATACTTATCTGTTCCCTGTAATTGATCCACAATGATGATGATAATGATGATTATAATAGTTAATATTATGAGGGCTAGGGTGTGACTCAGTGGTAGGGCACTTACTAGCATGCCTAAGGCCCTAGGCTCCATCTCCAGCACTGTAAATTAATAATAATAGTAATAGTAAATATTTTGTGGCATTGGGGATTGAACTCAGGGGCATTCTATCTCTGAGCTATACTCCCAGCCCTATTTTATCTTTTATTTTGAAACAGGGTCTCACTAAGTTTCTGAGGGTCTCATTAAATTGTCGAGGCTGGTCTCGAACCTGCAATCTTTCTGTGTCAGCCTCCCAAATACTGGCATTACAAATGTGTGCCACCACACCTGCTAATGCATAATATTTACTGGGCACTTAGTTACATAATATTTACTGGGCACTTAGTTTTTGCTTAAGAGTGCTTTACCTACATTCTATAGTATGTAATTCTTACAACAACCCAATGAATCAGGGACATTTATTATCATCACTCTTCTGGAGAAGAGGAAAGTAAGGCTTGGAGAAATTAACTAACCTAACCATTAGAAATTGGCTAAGAAGGGACTTGGACTCAGGTCTTGGATTCCAAGACCTTGTTTGTAGTTGTGAAGCAGCAGACTCTCTGAATGTAGCTTAAGTTTTATGTGGGAAGACTTCCACTCTCTGCTACTCTAATGGTATCTTGGAGACAATGTTTTTGCTACATCTATCTTTCTTAGGGAAGTTAAAGACCCCTGGGGACCCAGTCCTTCTCTAACATGTAGGATGTCTCCTGGATTCTCAGGTTCAGCAGGCTTGTCTCAGCCAAGACCCTCACAGGACCCCTTCTGATCCACAGGGCACCCCTTAGGTTGATGCACACTAGGGAAATGCATTCACACATGAGCTCACATCTTGCTTTGCCTTGCTGATTTGGATTCTAGCCCAGCTCAGGGCTGGGAGTACTGACACCCCAACTCTAATAATTTGGGAAGTCACTTCTGTGTGGGCTGCAGTCTAGCCTGGTTCTCCAAGTAAGAAATAATTTCTGCCCTAATTCTCCCACTACCCTTTGTCTGCATGGTCTATTAAAGCATCAGCCTGGTCTGCTGAGCTTAGAGTTAAGTCCAGCACTTTCTCTTACATACTGTCACTGAGCAACCTCACCTAGAGGCAGACTTCTCTGGTCTTTAGTGAGAGTGATGGGTGATAGAGGATGGATGAACGGATGCTGTTTTCTGCCCAAATAGAAAGCTAAAGTCAAATGGCAGATGCAGGTACAGCTAGGTCAGATATAAAACTGTCAAACTGATGGCATCAATTTTGTGACATGATAATTCCTTTCCTTTAATAGCAACAGGAATCTCACAAATGGGAAGATCATAAATCAGCAAAGGATATCCAGCACATGAGTGAAACAGTTTCACCAAAAGGCTCCTGTCAACCAAATTTGTCTAGGATGTGACAAGAAGACAGGGAGTAAAACTGACTTTCAAAGTAATAGCTGCTTTGCGAGCAAGGGAAGGATGGCAAGGGGTGCCTACTCCTTATACTTCTGAATTTTATGGACCAATTTAAAATGTCATCCAAGGAAACACAAGCTAACATGAGAGTGAAAGTGGCATAGGAGGGGAAAAAAGGTCTACTGTAAATTTCTGACTTAATCTAGGTTTTACTCTAAGTTTTTCTTGATGCTACTGACTAGCTGGGTGACCTTGGCAGGAAGGCCATAGAACATGGGATCCAGAAGTGATGGTAAAATTCATCTTATCCAACCCTCTCTTTGTACGTGTGTGAGTGTGGGGAGGTAACTGGGGGTTGAATCCAGGGGTATTCAACCCATGAACTATACTCCCAGTCCTATTTTATTCTTTATTTGGAAACAGGGTATCATTAAGTTGCCAAGACTGGCCACGAACCTGCAATCCTCCAATCTCAGCCTCCCAAGTACTAGGATTACAGGCATGTGCCACCATGCCCGGCATTCATCCAACTCTCTCTTGATAACTGCAAATATTTAACACCACTAGCCTCTACTGGTGTCCTACGAGGGAAAGGGTGCTCACTACCCTCAAAAATATTCCCCAAGTCTTTCTTTTTATGGTACTGGGGATGGAACCTGGGGACATTCTACCTCCAAGCTACAGCCCCAGCCCTATTTTTTTTATTCTTTATTTTGAAACAAGATCTCACTGAGTTGTGGAGGGCCTCACTAAGCAACTGAGGCTGGGTGTGAACCTGGATCCTCTGGTCTCAGCCTCCCAAATGATGGGATTACAAGTGTGCACCACCTCGCCTGGCAATCCCTCAATTCTTGATGAGCTCTTATTCTAAACTATTATGTTACTTAAAATATGCTGTGATTCAATTATTTCAGATAGTGATCTAAGTAAATCATGAATATTAACCTGTTTAATCTTCATAACAACCCTATGATGTAAGTATTAATATTATCCCCATGTTATAGGTAAAGAAACTCAGTGTCAGAGAGGCTAAAATACTTGCCAAAGATCACACAGCTTGTGAATGTCAGGTTCAGGATTCTGACCTGGGAAACTTGGCTTCTAATTCTATGGTCTTGACCACTACACAATGAAAAGCTCTTTCATAAGCTAATGTGGTGGTAGGAACCTGTAATCCCAGTATTTGGGAGACTGAGATAGGAGGATTACAGATTCGAAGCCAACCTCAGCATTTAGTGAGTCCTTCAGTAACTTAGTGAAGCCCTCAGTAACTTAGCCAGACCCTATTTCAAAATAAAAAATAAAATAGGGTGTGGAGTGTATCTCAGAGGTAGAATGACCCTAGATTCAATTCCTGGCACCACACACACAAAAGGAAGGAAGAAGGGAGGGAGGGAGGGAGGGAGAGAGAAAAAGAAAATCTGTCTGCTTTCTTATAATTTGCACTCTATTGATCCTAGTATAATTTACTCTTCCTGCAGTTCCATGGTCCATATTATATTTAACTTCAGAAAAGCCTTTCCCATGCTTGACTGCAAGGCAGCTTGGGATGCTGGAGTCACTGCTGCTGCAACAATGGTGTGACTAGTACACCAGCTCAGGTGAACAGAGGACAGCAGTTCACTTAGTGTCAAAGTCCCAGGGCCACAGAAAGAAATAATTTACAAACAACTAGCAAATTGAAAAACTTGGATTTGAACTCAGATCTTTCTGTCGCTTTTAGTCACCATGTTTCCAGCTTCTCTGTAATTTTCATAAGAAAATTAAGGCACCATACAAGCTCCTTCTTGAAAGGCAAATTATTAGTGTTAAAGACCTATGAAGAACCAGGCATGGTGACATGTACCTGTAGCTCCAGGTACTCAGAAGGCTTGCTGGAGCCCAGAAATTTAAGACCAGTTTGGGCAACCTAGTAACACTCTTTCTCAGATGAAAAAATGGAGATCTATGAATACCTATAGATATCTTGTTCCTGGTATGACAGAATTTTTGAATATTAAAAGAAGATTTCAAAAGAGTAAAAGAAGATAGTTGCTTCATAACTGAGGCAATAAGATATGAGGCTATAACTAGTAGTGTTTTATTCTTGGGGAGAGATCCATGCTTGTTTTAATTTTACGACAAAGCTTTTTCTTAGCAACTACTATATACAGTAGACAAACACCATCTGTTATGTGATGGGTTCAGTTTTTGTTTCTTACCAAGGGTATGCTGAGCCCCTATGTTGAAAGAATATACAATATTCACTTCACTTCTGCCCAGAACTGAAACATTTGCTTTCCTTGAGTAGCTAAAAACCACAATACCAAGGAAAGATCATTTTTTGACAAACAAGGGATGTGGGGAGATGCAAAAAGCTATCCATACAAACCCAAGTAAACCCCAAAGGGAAATATTAATTTCAAAACATTCATAGGCAATCAACAAGCTTAAAAGGTAATCACCACAATATGACAGAGGGTTAATAGCTTTCATATATAAAGAGCTTATACATTTGTTAAGAAGTTCTATACCTGTTTCCTTCAGTCTCCTGATCTGTAAATTTGGGCTGGTGTTACTCACTTCTCAAGACAATCTTGGACTCTGGATTATGGTTCTGCCATTTCCAAGCTGTCTGATCTTGGGAAAGCTATTTAAACTTTCTGAATTTCAATTTCTCATCTACTTCATATTTCATTCAAGGTTGAAAGCAAAAATTGAATGCTATACTGCATGGAAAGAACTTAACGTGGTGCTTAGCACAGAGTAAGAATAATAAACGAGAGGGCTAAAATGTAGTATCTTGTAGTTCCATGACATTTAAGATTCTATTTTAAAGCACTTTCTTTCTATTCTCTTTCTCTCTCTAGGAAAGCCTGAAAATATCCAGCTAATAATGTCTCAAAACCATGACCACAGTCTTTGCCTGCTGGCACATCACACCATTTCCACTCCGCTCTCATGCCAGGCACCATTCAATCCCCAGCATGGCATCAGCTACCCACAGTACAGAACAACAGGTGGTTCGAAAAAATCCAGCCAGCTGCTTACAACTCCCTGTGGGCCTTGCAGTGGCTATTTAATGGTGAACAAAGGAGGCTTAGAGATCTGGGTGAGTCCCTGCAGAGTGTAACAGTTGAAACAAGAGGCAGAGTCCTTGACTCTTGCAGACCACAACTGTATACATTAGCATAGCACTGTGTGTGGATTTCAAGAGGCTTTTCTAACTTCTCAGTTGAGCCTCCTGACAAGGCTATGCAAGTCAGAAGTGCAGATATTACCCTTTCTATTGAAAAGATAAGAAAGTAAGGCTTAGAGAAGAACAAATGTGCTTAAGGTACCCTGCTTAGTTAGCCGCAGCAGTAGAACCTAGGTCCATTTCTGTTAGTCTAGCATTCTTTCCACTACAAGTCCTAGCGCAGCTGTCAGAGTCAATTTCAAGAGGGTGCAGCACCTTATATAGAATGCTGAAATTGTCAAGAGGACTAGGCTAGATGACTAGTAATGGCAAACCCATTCTTTAACCCCATCTTAATCTGCTTGCCTTGATCTGAGGAATTACCCAAAGACTGAAACAGTAGCACCCATGAAGTAATAGTGAGGTTGTGTGAAAAAAATCAACCAAAGCAGCTTATGTAATGATTTTACACATTGTTACAAAAGGAGGAGTGGAGAAGTAATGACAATGTGATCATTGAAGCATTCCGTGGCAGTCTTTTGCTGATGGGAGGTGACCTCCATTTGCTCCCAGGATAATTTTAATTTTTAAAAATCTCCTCTGGGCCTTTTTCCTTTTCAGTCTCTCTCTGAGAGAGAAAGAGAAAGAGAAAGAGAAAGAGAGAGAGAGAGAGAGAGAGAGAGAGAGAGAGAGAGAGAGAGAGAGAGAGGCTCCTCTTTGGGCATAGTTTTGCCATCCAAGTATGTTACCGTGGCCATCTCCAAGGAAATAAGCTATCCCTCAATTTTATTCTCCTCATGGGAATAAAGCACAGAATTAAATGAAATATAGAAGGTGAAATTTTGTGCATGCACTTGTGTGTTTTTTTGTGGCAAGGTGAGGGGAATGAGAACTTGAAATTGAAAGGGAAAAAGAGTACTTATCTCTGCTAGGGTGATGACACTGGAATGGCCTAAGAAATGAGACTGTGGAATGATTTTTTGTGAGTCCATAAAATAATGAGCCAGATATCGTGGCACATGCCTGTAATCCCAGTACTAGGGAGGCTGATACAGGAGCATCACAGGTTTGAGGTCAGCCTGAGAAGTATAGTGAGACCTTCTTTCAAAAATTTAAAAAATAAAATAAAATAGGAGTGAGGATGATGCTGAGAGGTAGAATGACCTTGGACTCAATCTCCAGTATCACGTTTATGCCCACCACATGCATACACACACACACACACACACACACACACATACATACACAGAGTATATGAGGTAATGTCTCCTCATGTGATTGCAAAATAATAACAAAATTAATAAATCAATTTTATTGAGCTCTTGTGTATGAGTTACCCTGCTAAATGTTTTATAACCATTTTTTTTCCTCATAAGTGTAAGCTATGTATTATCATCATTCCCATTTTAAAAATGGGAAAAGGATGCTTAGAGTGATTAAGTAATTAGACTAAGATCACATAGTTAATGTTGGAGCTTAGATTGAACCCATGCATCCAGCTCCAGAGGCTGTGACTGAAAAAAAAATATCTCATTTTCACATTATATTCTGAATGGATACTGGGAGACGGACCAAACAAACAAACAAACAAACAAAAAACCCCAAAACCAATAAACATATCCAGGTATAGTGACTGATGCCTGTAATCCCAGTACTTGGGAGGCTGAGAAGGATCACGGGTTCAAGGCAGGCCAGCCTCAGCAATTTAGCAAGACCCCATTTCAAAATAAAAAAAAATAATAAAATAGGTCTGGGAGTCTAGCTCAGAGATAAAATGTCCCTGGGTTCAATCCCAGTACCAAAAAAGACATAATATTTACTAAAAAGTTTTTAAAGTACTTTTATACTTTTTATTTTGTTTTATTCGTGTAGCAGGCATCATTAGTCCCCATTCTTGAGTAACAAAAAAGTTCAGAAAGAGAAAGGTAGAAAAATTGCTCAAGTTTCCATAGCTAGCTAATGGAAGAGCCAAATTTAGAAGATAATAATCCTGATTCCCAGAAAAATGCTTTCCATTATATTATTTACACTTGACAGCTTCTGACATGGTTCCTAATGATCTACACTCTGATTTTCACAGTCACAGAGTGTGGGCTGGACTTCATGGTTTGCTACTAAGGTTATGGCAAAAGCAATAGGATGTCACTTCAGTGATTAGGTAACAAGATTGACTATTGTACCACCTTTCTGGCACTTTCTCCATTACCTTTTTCACTTGAACACACTAATTAAGCAAACTGCCACACTGGCTACTCCAGTGTGGCAAAGAACTGAGGCCAACAGCCAGTGAGGAATTAAGGACCTCAGCGGACAATCAGTACAGAACTGAATCTTCCCAGTGACCAAATGAGCAAGCTGAAAAGTGGACACTTCCTCCAGATGTGTGCCACCACAAGGGCAAGCTGTGTGTGGTGACACATGCCTGTAATCCCAGTATTTGGTAGGCTGAAACAGGAGGAGCGAAAGCTTAAGCCAGCAAGTTAACTTAGCAAGATTCTACTTCAAAATTAAAAAAAATACAAAGGTCTGGGAGTGTGGCTTAGAGATAGAATGCCCCTGGGTTCGATCCGCAGTACCACAATAATAAAAAAGAGGCCTTGTGCAGTGGCGTATACCTATAATCCCCGTACTTGGGAGGCTGAGATAAGAGAATCGTAGGTATGAGGCTAGCCTATAAACTAAGTAAGGCCCTGTTTCAAGAGTAAAAGGGCTGAGGGTGTAGCTTGGGGGTAGAATGCTCCTGTGTTCAATCCTCAGTACCTCAGTGCCAAAAACAAAGAAAAAAAAGTAGGCACTTCCACTGTTGAGTTTTGGAGTAAATGTAGCCCTGACCAAAACCTCATCTGTAGCCTTGTGAGAGACCCTGCAGTAGAGGTTTTGGCCAAGCTGTGCCCAGATTCCTGACCTACAAAAGCTGTGAAATAATAAATGTGTGCTGTTTGAAGCCACAACATTTTGGGATGATTTGTTACAAAGCAATAGACAACAAACACAATATGATTCTACCCTACAGCTTTGTTGATCTTCTGCTTATTCCAAGCAAAAAATCCATGGCACAGCCCATGAGAGCATTAAGAGAAAAGACCTAGGTAAGCTTTGCACCTCCAGGAGAGAGCCATGGATCTGAGTATCACCCTTTAGCCTGCTTCACTGTTCCCTCTGGCCTGCAGGTCCCACAGCTATGGCCTAAGGAGTCCCATGGAGTTCCAGAGCCTCTCAGCCATCATTGGTCACCAAGGCCAGGATTTCTCAGTACTTAGCATATGTTTGAACCGAGTGGCTGGCAACATCAGGTCAGCGTCTCCTCATTGTCAGCTTAGGGAGCTTAGGGAACCCCTTGGGAGTTCACACAGGGCCCCGGGGACCACACAAGGCTGTCTCTATCCTAGCAACCACAATTCCTTCCCAGCCACTGCCCCAATCACAGTGCTATTCTGGAACTTCTGAATGTGGGTTGGAATAAGTGAGGGGTTTTGACAGGCTCCTTAAAAGCAATTAGCCAAATGAGAATCACTTACACTCAATTTTCAAATGGCTAATTTGGTGTTGGGAAATCTTTCTTAAAACGTGTGGGTGGCAGATACCCCAGTGTCTCCTGTGACTTAACTGGATAGCTTAGCCAAGGGTGTCACATTCCCATGTGATAAGGAAATGTAGATCAAGGGACTATATCTGAATTCTTCCTCAGCCAGCTTGGGTGTCCCTACAAAAATAAGAAGGAGCCAGAGCAAATTACTTTTTAGCATCTCATAAGCAATGGCAAGGTAAGAGCAGTCTACCTGGGACCTTACAGATCTGCATGGTGCCTGTGAGGAAAGGGTCCCTGACCCCAATTCTCAGATCTGTGTGTGGTGAATGCCTGTGTGAGTTTTGGTTCTGTGGGGACTGAGGAAGAAGAGGAAGAGGGGAGCCTAGTCCATTTGGAAATGAGCACCCCCTGTACACATGTATGCTTGCACAAGTACCACCTTTCACAGTAGGTGATGGGTGTGAAGATTGGGCTCATCACACAGGTGTGTGGCACTGGCATGTAGGGGGTCATGGCCTTGTGGAATGTGTATGTGGCCCCTATGCATGCAAAGGGAAGGTGTGAATGTGTGAGCTCTCACTACATAGAGTTGGGATGTTCCAGGAATCACATATCTACATCTAGTGATAATGATTCAAGTCACAACAACGGGACTTCATATGTACATACAGCATGTCCAGAGTTTTCAGCGTGAGTCATTCATTGTTGAGTGTATCTGCACACATGCACACACAAGTGTACCTTCCTGTGGGTTAGTAATGAGGGGAAAGAAGACAAGTGTGTGAACATGGGAGACAGAAACTAACAATGAGTCTAGGAAGAGCCCTTTAGTAGGAGGACAAGGAGGAAGATGTGCCTCATTAAGAACCCACCTCATTAGGGCCTCAGTTACCAGGGAGCTGAACCAAACATTTTCTTGACAATTGAGCCACCTCCCTTCATTTCAGTAATCAGGAGGACAGGAAATGGAGCAAAATTGCCATTGTCAGATGAAATTTACATGTCCTCCATGCCTCTTTCTTTTCCAACAAGTGTCTGTGTACAGCACTGTGATTCTTCCTATTGTTTTTCATTATTTTTATTTGATATACACAAGTACACTGTTCACAGGAGCAGTCAAGGAAGAAAAATGGTTAAAAGCAATACTGTGAGCTATCCAAATCTCAATTTCTGACTGCATCCACAAATAACAGGGGCAGTGGCTACAAGCAGGGCAATAAATAGATTATTTTGCACACAGAAACCTGGTGCCCTAAAGAATTGAGCTTGGTCGAAAACCAGAATTGCTCACATACTGTTTTGCCTGAAGTTACACAAATACAACCTAGATTTAATGGTCTTTGAGAGCATTGATTGAAATGGTTACAGGCTTTGGAACGTTTCTGAATGAAAGCTGCCAACATGGGGGACAAAAAGAAATGTGTTGCTTACTTTCTATAATGAACAATTTTTTTAAAAATGCAATGTAGTGGCTCTTAAACATTTTTGTGCTGTGGATCCCTATCGAAGTTGAATGAAGCCTATGGATCCCTCTCAGAAAAATGTTTTTAAATGTATAAGATTAAATATATAGAATTACTAGGAAA
The DNA here is from genome assembly GCA_004027655.1 of Graphiurus murinus. Lineage (NCBI taxonomy): Eukaryota > Metazoa > Chordata > Mammalia > Rodentia > Gliridae > Graphiurus > Graphiurus murinus. The sequence goes on along the minus strand of PVLC010004515.1, from coordinate 57,769 downwards.
TCATCAAACTGTATTATTAAAAACTTTGAGATGCAGTCAAGTATATGTTTCTTTTATTAGCACAAGTTCCAGCAGCAAGTCTCATAACAACTGTAATTGTGAAGTAGTGATGTACACAAATGATACTTCAATCCATTGGCAATATCAGTAATATTCTTGAAAAATATCCGTAATTTTATTAATGATAAAGTCACAATTACTGCTAATACTACTTTTTTTTACCTTCATTCATAATTGCAGAAAAAAGTTAAGTTTCATTTAGAGATTAGTAAAAATATAAATATACTTTCCCATCCAACTTCATAGATCCCTGGAATTCAATCCACAGATCTTTAAATGTGTACTCTTGCACATGAAAGGGAAACAGAGCCAACACTGTAAACCAAGTTACAATAGTAACCCATACATAATAGAATGTTCTATCCACTGCTGAAAAGCCAAAACAGGCTGGGAAAGATGAAGACATCAATTGTATTGGAGGCAAAAAGGAGCAACAACAATAATTACACAAACAAATAACAACAAAGGAAAAGCTGCTCCCACCAAATGTTTGAAAATTAGAACCAATTCAGCCACAAATATTTGGTCACCACAGTAACTAAGCATGATGAAGAGCCAGCATGAGTCACAGAGGGTTAATATTCATATGTTGCTCCTTTGTTTTCTGCTCAGAGAAGCACTTCATTGGTTGCCCCTTCACTGGAAGAAGCCTGATCTTGGGGATTCCAGCACCTCATTCTTATAAAAAGCCTTTTCCCATCCTCTCAATTAGTTTATCACCCATTGCTTTAGACTCTCCTGTCCCTCTCTTCTACTTCCAATTTCATACTCATTATATTATTTTTCCATGTTCCACATTTCTATATCTCACACTAGCCTGCAAGCTCCCCAAAGAGAGGAGCTGTGAGGGGGAAAATGCCTCACTGTAGGGATTTGCATGTTGCATGTATATGCTAATGATTGAAATGTTTTTCTTCCCACTGATGAGTCATTTCAAGCAACTGGCTTGGACTGTATCACTAGTTCCCTCCGCAGTTTGGTTGTAACAAGGGTGAGAGTGGGCTCTAAAGAGTTAGCTGTTTCCCAGTTATGGCAGTGGAGAGTATGGCTGACTGCAAACTAACTTATAATGTAGCTAAACTTTCACAGTGAGAATGTCATTAAAATTTATTGACTGTAAGATAAGATGCAGCATTTGTATACCACTGAGCACATTTAAAGCCTAATGAGCTGGGCATGGTAGCGCACACCTGTAATCCTAGTACTTGTGAGTCTGAGACCAGAAGATTACAGGTTCCAGGCTAACCTCAGCAACTTAGTGAGACCCTGCTTCAAATAAAAAATAACAAGGGCTAGGGGTATAGTTTCGAGGTAGAATGCCTCTGGGTTCAATCTCAGCCACAATAAATAAATAAATAAATAAATAAATAAATAAATAAATAAATAAATAAATAAGTAAAATCTAATGAACATAATGGAAAATGACCAAGGAGTGCTTCATGATGTCTTGAGAGAGGTCTACCAATACTTAAAGATAAACAGGAAATAAGCAGATGAACTTGAGATTTTTTTTTTCTCAGCCCAGCTATGCACTCATCCACATCTATTCATCCATTAATCAATGATCCATGAATCCATTATCCCTCATCCTTCTCCCCCCATTCATTTGTTTAGCCAGCATAACTATGGAAATTTAACATTTGTGTGTGTGTGTGTGTGTGTGTGTGTGTGTGTGTGTGTGTGTGGTTCCAGGGATTGAACCCAGGAGTGATATACCTCTGAGCTATACACCCAGCTCTTTTTAAATTTTGAAGCATGGTCTTGCTAAGTTGCTGAGGGTCTCACTAAGTTGCTGAGGCTGTCTCTGCCTCTCAAATACTGACATTACAAGTGTGCACCCAGCCAATGTGGGAATTGTAAAGGTAAATTAAGTCCACAATTGACCTAGTCTCTGAAACTTAGTGCCACAATTCTCTGAGGCAGCCTCTATACGCCTTTATCCACATGGTTACTCTTGCCCAGAGTACCATTTCCTTTTACCTATCCAAATCCTGTCTACTTTTCAGGACCCAGCTGAAGTCCTACCTCTGTGACCTTTTTGTTGTCTCTACAAGCCAGTGGTGATCCTGTCTCCCTTGAGGCCCTATGGCCCTAAGGGCCCCCACTACAGTTTCCAAGTTCAAATATTCTGTCCTCTCTGGGGCCTTGGCAGATCGAATGTTTTTCTATCCATTGTATCATTGTACTGTATGCTTACTTGTCTTGCAATACAGGAGGTATTGTAGAGTGTTATCCTCTGACTAACTGTGATCTCCTCACTGACATTACAAGTGTGCACCCAGTCAATGTGGGAATTGTAAAGGTAAATTAAGTCCACAATTGACCTAGTCTCTGAAACTGTAAAGACTGTTAGAAGCAACACAGTGGACTTCCTGGTCACAATAGAGAGCCTCACTTTCCTCATCTGCAAAGTTGGGGTAATAATCATTTCTCCATAGATTGTTGTGAGGATTAAATGAGATGATTTTTGAAAACTGCTTGGAACATGGAAAACGCTTACAAAATATTTTCTGTTGTTGCTATTTATCTTATCAATCCAACTTTTATTAGCATATGTATCTATTTGGCTTACCTTTGGGTTTAGTGTTACCACAAAACAGGCTTTCAATCTTTGTTTTTATTAATCAAATATTTCCCTATATGTTCAAATTGCAACTTGGATTTCTAATGATATGTTTGTTTTACTATGGTTAAATATACATAAAATTATACATAAAATAATTCACCAATTTAGCCATTTTTAAGTCTATGGCATTAAATGCATTTATATTGTTGTACAACAACCACCACCATCTATCTCCAGAACCTCATCTTCCCCAACTAAAACTCCATACTGATTACAAAAGTCTCCATTTTGTCCTTCACCAGCTCCTGGTACCCATCTTTCTACTTTCTATCTATATAAAGAATTTGATTACTCTAAGAACCTTATATAAGTGGGGTTCTACAATATTTGTCTTTTGAGTCTCTTTACTTAGCATAATGTCTTCAAAGTTCATACACTAGTGTAGCATATGTCAGAATTACCTTCCTTTTTAAAGAATGAATAATATTCCATGGTGTATATATAGCACATTTTCTTTCTTTCTTTCTTTTTTTTTGTGGTACTAGGGATTGAACCCAGGGACACTCTACCTCTGAGCCACACCCCCAGCCCTATTTTATTTTTTAGTTTGATACAGGGTTTCACTACGTTTCTGACCATCTTGCTACGTTGTCAAGGCTGTCCTCAAATCTGTGACGCTCTTGTCTCAGCCTCCCAAGTACTGGGATTACAAGTGTGCACCACCATGCCCGGCTAGCACATTTTCTTTATCCATTCATTTATTGAGAGACACTTGAGTTGCTTCCATCTTTTGGCTACTGTGACTAATTCTCCAGTGAACATTGGCATATAGATATGTTTGAGTCTCTGCTTTCAATTTTGGGGAGTATATACCCAGAAGTACAATTGCCAGATCATATGGTAGTTTTGATTTTGAGCATGTTTTCATATGTTTATTGCCCACTTGTATGTCTTTTTTGGAGAAATGTCTGTCTTTTTTTTTTTTTTTTTTTTTTTGCGGTACTGGGGATTGAACTCAGGGGCATTCTACCTCCGAGCTACACCCCCAGCCCTATTTTTTATTCTTTATTTTTTTGAAACAGGGTCTTGCTAAGTTGCAGGCTGGCCTTGAACCCGGATCCTCTGGTCTCAGCCTCCCGAATGCTGGGATTACAAGTGTGTGCCACCACGCCCGGCTCCTTTGTCCATTTTCTTAATCAGATTGTTTACTGCTGTTCTTGTTGTTGTTGAGTTTTAACAGTTCTTTATATAATCTGGATAGTAATCCATTACCAGATTTACAAAAATACTTTCTTCCATCCTGCAGGTTTCTTTTATACTGGTAGTGTCCTTTGATGAATAATGGTTTTATTTTAATAAATATATGTCATTGGAGCCAGTAGCGTTGGAACATGCCTATAATCCCAATACTTGGGAGGCTAAAACAGGAAGATCACAAATTCATGGCCAGCTTCAGCAACTTAGCTAGGCCCTCCACAGCTTATGGAGACTCTGTTTCACAATAAAATAAATAAAACAAACTAGGGCTGGGAATGCAGTTCAGAAGTAGAACGTCCTCTGAGTTCAATCTCCAGTACAATAAATAAATAAAAATAAATAAATAAATAAATACAATTGGTATTTTAATAAGGATTACACTGAATGAGTAAATCACTCTGAGTATTACTAACATTTTAATTATTATATCTTCAAATCCAAAACCACAAGATATCTTTCCATTCATTTAGGTCTTCTTTAGGTCTCTTTAAGTTTCTTTCAGCAATGTTCATTTTTCTTTCTTTTCTATTTTCTTTTTTTGTGTGTGTGGTACTGGGGATTGAACCCATGGGTGTTCTACCTCCAAGCTATGCCCCTAGTCCTTTTTATTTTTTGTTTGGAAACAGAGTCTCTCTAGGATGCTGAGAGTCTCGCTAAATTACTGACGCTGGCCTCAAACCTGCAATCCTCCTGTCTCATGTACTGGAATTACAGGCATGTGCCACCATGTCTGGCTCTTAGCAATGTTTTATAGTTTTCAGTATCAAAGTCATTTTCTTCCTTAGTTAAGTTTATTATTAAGAATTGTATTCTTTCTGATGCTAATTTAAATTGTTTTCATTTCCTTTTCAGATTGTTCATTGTTATTGTGTATATTTAAATTTACTTTGATACATAAAAACAAAAATTGTACATATTAAATGGGTAATGTGATATTGTAAAGCATGTACGGAATGCATAATGTTTAAGTTAGGTAAAACATATCTGTTTCCTCAAGCAATTATCATTTCTTTATGGTGAGAACATTCAAAATCCTTTCTTCTAGCATTTTAAAATGTACAGTTTGTTACTATTATCTATAGTCACCTTACTATGTAATAGCACATTAGAACTTCTTGCTCCTATCTAACTAGAAATTAGTATCCTTTGGTCAGTGTACAGAAACACAACTGATTTTTGTGTGTTGATTTTGTGTTCTGTAACATTGCTAAATACATTTTTCTAGTTCTAATAGTTTTTTGTGTGATCTTTAGTATTTTCCACATAAAATATTAAGTCATCTTTAAACATAGAAAATTTCACTTTTCTCTTCCAATATGGATACCTTTTATTTCTTTTTCTTGTTTAATTGTTCTTCCTTGGTCTTCCAATATTATGTTGAACAGAGTAAAAGCTTTCAGTCTTTCACTGTTGAGTATATTATACACATATGACCTTTATTATGTTGAGGTGGTTTCTCTCTATTCTTAGTTTTTGAATGTTTATTTTATCTTTAAAGAGTGTTGAATTTTATAAAAGATTTTTCCTATATCTCTTGTGATCATCTTGTGAGTTTTCCCCTTCATTGTCTTAATGTGGTGAATTATATTGATTGATTTTTTTATGTTAAACCATTCTAGCATTGCAAGAAAAAAATCCCATTTGGCCATGGTGTATAATCCTTCTAATATAATATTGAATTCTGTTTGATAATATTTTATTGAGTATATCTGCTTCAATATTCATACAAGATTATTAGTATGTAGTTTTTTTTTCCTTATAATGTCTTTGTGTGGCTTTGGTATCAGGGTAAAGCTAGACTCACAGAGTGAGTTAGGAAGAGTCCCCTTCTTTTCAGTTTTTTTTGAAGACTTTGAGAAGGATTGGCATTATTCCATCATAAATATTTGCTATAAATCAGATGTGAAATCATTGGGGGCTGGGGAGGAGTTTGGTGGTACAGCACTTGCCTAGCATGTGTGAGGCCTTGGGTTCCATTCCCAGTTCCACAAAAACTAAAACAAAAAGACCCAGAAGTCAGCCAGGCATGGTGGCACACGCTTGTAATCCCAGCATTCGAGAGGCTGAGACCGGAGGATCCGGGTTCGTGGCCAGCCTCAGCTACCTAGTGAGGCCCTCTGCAACTTAGTGAGACTCGGTTTCAAAATAAAGAATAAAAAATAGGGCTGGGGGTGTAGCTCGGAGGTAGAATGCCCCTGAGTTCAATCCCCAGTACTGCAAAAAAAAAAAAAAAGACCCAGAAGTGAAGCCATTGGGTCATGAGCTTTTCTTCATTTGGAGTGTTTTAATTACTTATTCAATCCTCTTACCAGTTATAAGTCTATTAGGATTGCCTATTTCTTCATGATTAAATATTGCTAGGTTATGTGTTTCTAGGAATGTGTACATTTCATCTAGTTATCAAATTTGTTGGCATATATCTGTTCATTAAAATCCACTTTCTTTATATAAAGTTGGTAGTAATGCCCCCTCACTTATTTTTTAGTTTAATTGAGTCTTCTTCATTTTATTCTTAGTCAATCTAGCTAAAGGTTGGTGAATTTTGTTGATATTTTCAAAGAACAAACTCTTCATTTTGTTGATTTTCTCTATTGTGTTTCAATTTTTATTTTTTATCTCCATTCCTTATTTCACTTTCTTCTGCTAGTTTGGGTTTAGTTTCTTCTTTTTTCTGGTTCCCTAAGGTACATACAAGTTTAGGTTGTTGATCTAAGAATTCTCTTCTTTTATAATGTAAGCATTTATGGTATAAATATCACTTTTAGCACTGTTTTCACTGCATCCCATAAATTTTAGTATATTGTATATTCATTTTCATCTGTCTCAAGATATTTTCTAATTTCCTTTGAGATTTCTTTTAGCCAAAAGCAAGGACTACTAACTTTGTTGAATTTTCACTATTTAGTACCATGAGCCCCCACTGCAGCACATATTTTAAAATCCTATATATCTCTAAGAGTCTTCAGAGAAGATACTTTAGTCAACTCATAATTAACTCCTGCTTTCTTTCTTTCCTCCTTTGTTTCCTTCCTTTCTTCATTAAACAACTTTATATTGAACCATCACTATGGATCAAGCACTGATGATGGTGTATAGGAGAGATGACTGATGCATGGACCCCACCCTAAAACAGTCCCCTGAATAGTAATCACATCTGTGATCCTCCATTCTACCCAAAGTAATGGTTGCTCTTGTAAACAATTAAAACAGCTAATTATCTTCCTGGTCACAAAACCAATTTGAATCTTTTAACCAATTTCTTTGCACTCAAACACAAGTGCACACATACTTTCAAGTAGGTGAACTGTCAAAGCTCTTCTTTTGGTTATTCCACATCTCCAGTCAGTTATTACAGCACAGCTTTACCCTGTCCCTGGCAACTAGTACACTCATAATATTATGAGCTAACATCTATAGGGGGTTTTCCCTATGTCTGGAATCCTGTTACCACTTACTTCCAGAGTCTCTTCTTCCTTACAGGACTCCATGTTTTATATTCACCCCTCCAAACTATTTCTGTCCTTTGGTCTAATTATAAATAGCTATCTTTTTAGAGTCCATTTTACTGGGCAAAGAATTTTGCTAAGGCACTAGTGGCTAATAATGGGTTAATATGATTTTGGAGATTCGGTCATTTGATCAGTATATGTTTCTGAGCACCTATCATCTGCTTGGCACAGAATATGGCACAACAGGAAACCTAAAAGGACTCACACACTATCTACCCTCAGAAAGCTTCAAATCTCATTGGAAAGACAAGACTTATGTACATTAAAATAATCCTAAGAGAAAAATAAAAAAATAGAATTATATAAAACTTAAAAGCTTCTGTGTATCACAGAAATAATTAAGAGTTAATGGGCAATATGTAGAATGAGAGAAAATATGTTCAAACTGTGTAACTGATAAGGAGTTACTATCCATACTACATAAAGAACTCCTACAACTCAACAATAATAAAAAACAATCTGATTAAACAATAAGTAAAGGATTTGAATACATATTTCTCCAAATAAAACATTCATAGATAGCCAAAAAGCACATGAAAAGATGTTCTACATTAATAATCATTAGGAAGATGCAAATCAAAACCACAATGAGATATCACTTTGTAGCCATTAAGATGGCCATTATCATAAAGAAAACAGAAAACAAGGGCTGGTAAGAATGGGAGCAATGGGAACCCTTGTACATTGCTAGTGGAAATTTGGGACTGCTAAAGAAAACAATATAGTTTTTTTTCTCAAAAACACTAAAATAATATAGAGCTACCATATGATCCAGCAATCCTGTATCTGGACATACATCCAAAAGAATTTAAGTATCTCAAAGAGATATTTGAACAAATATTCATACCTGCATAATCACAATAGCCAAAAAGTGGAAAGAACCCAAATGCCCATCAGCAGATGAATGGATACCGAAAATCTGTTTTATATATACAATGGAATATTACTCAGTCTCTAAAAAATAAATCCTGTCACACATTAAAATACAGATGTACCTTATGTTAGTCAGCCTTTCATCACTATGGCCAAAACTCCTGACAAGAACAGACGAAAGAAGGAAAGATTAATTTTGGCTCATGGTTTCAGATGTTTGAGTCCATGGTTGACTGGCTCCATGGCAGAAACATCATGGCAGAAGGGTGTGGTAGAGGAAAGCTGTTAAGATAATAGCAGCTAGGAATCAAAAAGAGACTGAGACAAGATTGGACTAGGGGCAGATATAGTCTGTAAGCCTACACCTACTTCCTACAGCCATGCCCCACCTGCCTATAGCTTTCACCACCTTCCAGTAGTCTGTTCACATTATTAATTCATCAAATGGATTAAACCACTGATGAGGTTGTAGTCCTCATGATCTAATCATTTCATCTCTGCACTTGCTGTATTGCTTACTACTGGTGGTGGTGGTGGGGATTCCAGATCCAAACCATCTAAACCATAACAAACCTGAAGGACATCATGCTAAAAATAAGCCAGTCACGAAAAGACAAACACTGCAAGATTCCATGTGCATGCTGTATTTAAAGTGGTCAAACTCTTGCAGTACTAGGGATTGAACCCAGGACCCTATACATGCTAGGCAAGGGTTCTACTACTGTGCTATATCCCCAGCCTATTTATTTTTTTTTTAATTTTGAGACAGGGTCTCACTAAGTTGCCCAGCCTGGCCTTGAACTTGCCATCCTCCTGACTCTGCCTCTTGAGTAGCTGGGATTACAGGCATGTCCAACACCCCCAGCAATAGTGAAACCCAAGAAACAGAAAGGAGAAAGGTGGTCACTAGGGATTGGAAGTGAGGAGGAGGAAAAGGGGAGTCATTATTCAATAGATCTAAAGTGTTAGCTTTGCAAAATGATAAAGATTCTAAAGATCTGTTACACAACAATGTGCATATAGTTAACACTGTTTAATTATAATTTTTGTACTTTTATAGGTGCATTGTAATTATACATCATGAGATTAAAAGTGAGACAAACATACATGCACACAGTATTTAGAATATTTACCTCCTTTTTATCTTCCCTACTTCCCTCCCTCCATCCCTTTCCACTATTCTACTTGTTTCTCTTCCTCTTTAAGTCCCTTTTGTTTCCTACTTTCTCTCTAGCTTGCACATATAAAAAAAAAGTATAACCTTTGACTTTCTAAGATTGGCTGATTTCACTTAGCACAATATTCTCTAGTTCTATTCATTTTCCTGCAAATGACATAACAATGTTCTTTATGACTGAGTAAAACTCCATTGTGTGTATATATCACATTTTTGTTATCTATTCATCTTTTGATGGACAACTAAGTTGGTTCCATAATTTGACTATTGTAAACTGTGCTGCTAAAAACATAGATATGAGCTGGGAATAGTAGCTTATGCTTTTAATCCAAGTATTTGGGAGGCTAAAACAGGAGGATTGCAGGTTCATGGCCAGCCTCAGCAACTTAGTGAGGCCCTCAGTGAGACCATGTTTCAAAATAAAAAATAAAACAAAATAGAGCTGGGGGTGTAGTTCAAAGGTAGAATGCCCCGGGTTCAATCCTCAGTAACTCAGTAACACACACACACACACACACACACACACACACACACACACGTATCACTATGGTTTTCTGACTTCATAGTAGCTGTACTAATTTACAATGCTACCAACAGTGTATAAGAGTTCCTATTTCCCCACATCCTTACCAACATTTATTATTGTTGTATAATTGATTTTTGATGAAGGTAAATTTATATTATGTTTTCTGCTAAAAATTTAAAAGAGCATAGATGTAAATAGAGAACATCCCTCTTAGGGTGATTCTGATTTAATTATTATTGCGCACCAGCTCTGTGGGAATCTGGCCCTGCTGATAGAATCTTTGAAGGAACCATTTCTCAGACTACCTCCTTCCCACCTGGTGATGGAGCAATCTGTTTTGCCCTCTGTCGGTTGTGCCATAGTCTTTCTATGTCATTCTGTACACTATTCTCTACTTCTGGATTTCCCAACAATTCTGCCCTCAGTGGAATACCTCAATGTTTCTGCTTTGGCTAAGACTTTCACATCACTTCATATCTGGGCTATCTTAATAACAGCTAATATGTATCAACTACTTTCTAAGTGCTAAACACTGGGCTAGGAACTTAACATAATGTAATCCTCTCAAATACTATAAGACATCCCTGAGTTCAATCCCCATTACCCTCCTCCCTCCACGCACACACAATCTATAGGAATTTTTTTTGCTGAACAGCTTTGGTAATTGTTTCACTTGGAAGATCAAGTCATCACAGCCCCAGGAAGTGAATCTCTATATAACAAGGAATCCAGGGGGTGTTTCTAAAAGTAAGTAGGACTGGAGCTGATTCTTGAAGGATGAATTTAGACAGGAAAAGAGAACAGCAGTGGGCATTTCAGTTGGAGGAACACTGCATGTGCAAAGGCCAAGAGTGAGGAATGCCTAGTTACACAGAGAAGACAGCAGATCAAACTTCTGAAGCAAAGGGCTCCTTTGAAGAAAAATTGGAAGTCCAATGGGAAAAAGCCATGTTCATGCAGTCTTGAATGCAAAACAAAAAGTGTATAACCTTATGAGGAGACCAGTTATCTTCACTTTGTGTGCCCTGAGCCTAAGGGTTCTCCTAGGAATGAGGAGATGAGAACGTAGGAACCCTTAGGCCCTAACTTCTCCTTCTCTTCCTTATTTCTTTTTTATTTTTGGTACTCATTCTACCTTTGAGTTACACTCCCAGTACTTTTTTATTTTTGAAACAGGGTCTTACTAAGTTGCTGAGGGTCTGTGTTACTGAGGCTGGCCTCAAACATGTGATCCTCCTGTCTCCATCTCCCAAGTACTGGGATTACAGGCATCACCACCATGCCCAATAGGGAACTAACTTCTTGCTTCAACCTGCTTCTTGCCTGTCTGGCATTTTTAGAGCATGTCCACTTCCATCTGTTTTACACTTTGGGATTCTAACTACCTAGCATTTTGCTTAGAAAAAGATTTCCCCTAGTGATTGGAAACATAATAATAAACAAGTAAATGAGCAAACTGACTTTGAAAAGTACTGCACGAGGCAATGGAAAGCTGCTTTTGGATTTTGACCTAGAATATGACCCAACCAGAATTTTGTGTTAGAAATATAATTTGGCCAAGAAAATATAGGGTAGACTACAAGAGAAGAAAGTAATTGCAGAGACCTTCAGGCATATTGCTGTAGTTGTTTAAGGTGATTAGACCAGTGAGTGATAGCAGGAATGGTTAGAAAAAGGAAAGATGTTCCAAATACTTCAGAGGAGATGCATAGAGCACGGTCAATAGAGCATGATGACTGACAGGATGTTAGGGTCAAGAAGGAGTCAAGGGGTTACAACTCTAAAGAGGACATTTCAGCCAATAGGGAAAATGCCTTAAGACATTCCAAGTTGGGAGAGATGCACTTTTGACACATTACGAGAGAGAAAACTGACCTCTATTTGTTATTCTGGAAGGGAAAAAAAAACTTATGCTTTCATTCTCAAGAGTGAGTCAGACAAAATAAAGAGCCATTTTTTCAGGACCACTCAGAGACCAGTTATGGGATATTCTTATCTGACAACAGGTAATTCCCTTGGGGGTCTTAAGGAAAAACAGAGAGAAACAAGCTTAGAGAGGATAAATGTTCTCATAAGCCTATTCTATCCATGCAGAAGAAAGACTCTTTTAGATTGGACTCCAATAAATTGAGATTGGAAGCTAAAGGGCAGCAACCAGATGTAATTCAATGGTCTCTAGAGCACCTAGCACATTACTGGTGCTCAATCCGTGTGAAATCAGCTGTGAAAAGAAGCAAGAATCCATATGCCTAAAGTAAAAGAGAAATTGGGTTAGGCCAAGTGAGACTCAAGCAGAGGCCTAATGAGAAATGGAATTAGGATCTCATGTTATACCTCTCTTTCCTGGTGGAAAACACACTGATGGGGAATCCCACATTCAACACTAATTATGTATGTTGCTAATTATATATGTGACTTTGGATAAGTCATTTACCTCTCCAGGCCTAATTCTCTATGTTGTCAAATGAGGAGAGTAAACTGATCACAGTGGCACACACCTGTAATCCCAGTACTTGGAAGGCTAAGACAGGAGGATAGCAAGTTTGAGGCCAGCTTCAGCAACTCCACAAGACCCTCAGCAACTTATCAAGATTCTGTTTCAATTTTTTTCAAAAAAGGGGTGCGTTTGTAGCTCTAAATTAGAATGTCTCTGGGTTTAATCCTCAGTATGAAAGAAGAGAGAGAGAGAGAGAGAGAGAGAGAGAGAGAGAGAGAGAGAGAGAGAGAGAGAGAGAGAGAGAGAAAGTGATTGCTCTCATACAAGGCTGTAATCAGGACAAACTTGGATTCAAAAGTGCTTTAAATCAGAAAGATGAAAATCAAAACTTCCCTGATATTTCGCTTAACCCCAAATAGAATGTCAACCATTAGAAAGACACATAATAATAAATGCTGGAGAGGATGTGGAGAAGTAGGAACTCTGATACATTGTTGGTGGGATTGCAAATTAGTGAAACTACTTTGGAAAACAGTGTGGAGGGTCCTCAGAAGAATGGGAATGAACCTACTGTATGACCCAGCTTTACCACTCCTGGGTATCTACCCAAAAGAATTGAAACGAGACTACTATAGTAATGTATGCATATCCATGTTTATAGCTGCACAATTCATAATTGCCAAACTATGAAACCAGCCAAGATGTCCAACAACAGATGAATGGATTACAAAATTATGGGATATATAAATGATGGAATTCTACTCAGCCATAAAGAAGAACAAAATTATGTAATTTGAAGGGAAATGGATGGAACTGGAGAATATTATGCTAAGAGAGATTACTCAATCACAAAAAGTGAAAGGTCAGATGTTCTCCCTCATATGTGGGAGCTAGGGAGAAATTGGGACACAGAAGGGACTCCAGACAAAGGAAGAAAAACCTTAGTAGAGTGAAGGAGGAGACCTAACTGAGGGAGATGGGAGGGGGGAAGGAGACTTGAAGAGAAAAACATCTCACTGGACTGGATGTACATCCACAAACTTATCAATGCCAATCACTGTGTCTAGCATGAAAAGGTGGGCAAGGAGAGGGAGTGAAGTGGAAACTGGGGGAGGGCTCACAGAGTGTTGTGCACATGTGTGCCTCTATCACCCTGAACTTCATCAAGATGTATGATTACAATGCACCTATAAAAAAATAAAAAGCATAAAGTAGCATACATGTCATGTGGCAAAGTATCTTGATGCAGATCTTATACACCTAGAAAGTGGTATGTGATCAAAATGTTTATCAATCAAACAACATATTAACATCTTAACATTTTTTATACAAATTTGAAAGAATTTTATAGTGTATACTCATGGCCCTACCATGTCCTTGATATATAAAGGCATTATTCAGTATCTTTGCTAAGGAAATCCCTTTAGTTAAACATATCATTGTTGCCTGTTTTCTGTTAACTTCTGTTCACCTTCCTATTCCAGCCTCTCTAGTCTCTCTGTATTGTCTCACAAAGGGAACTATCTGAGAAAGAACCAGGACATGTTTGCTGCTACAAAATGTGTTTTCCTCTTGCTTTTCAAGGTTGGGCGTAGGATGATCACTGTTAGGTAGGAGAATAATTTGACTGGATCAGTAAGAAAAGCATCAGGAGACTTTGGTCCCATTTGATAAATTAACACCCACCTCTTTCTTGGAGCCCACCAAAGAGAAGATCATATCCTTAGATGCCTGCTCTGAAAAATTCCTTTGCTATGGGGACACACATTGATACTTGAAAGGAAAATGAAATCTGCTTAACTGATGATCAATAAACTTTTTTTGAAAATAAGAGGAAGAAATCAAAATGCTATGAATATAAGCCAAACAACCTTGGCATTAGCTAAATTAAAACCCTTCGACCTAGCAATCTTTCCCATCAACATTGGAACATGGGTCTGGATGAATGAAGATGCTGTCCTTTTTCAAGAAAATGATGACAAACTTCTGAACAATTAATTGATTGAATAAATCCTGGTATTTATATTACGGACTGTTACATAGCTATTTGAAAAAAATGAGCCAGATCAATAACTATGAACCTTCTGGGAGGTGTGTGATGCACTGGTAAGTGCAAAAACCAAGCTTCAGAGAAATATATATATATATATATCATAATCCCATCCTAGTACAAAAAGTAGTATCCCCTGCAGATGTTCTACATGTCTGCATGTATTTGCATGCAGAGAAGAAGGTCATGGGAAGATTCAGACCCACACTATTAATACTGCTTACTCTACAGAAAAGGAAGAATGGTGGAGAGCATTGCTTATTTTTTCTTTTTATGCCTGTGCATTATTTCACTGAAAGCAGTGAACACTTGGAATATTTACAATTTCTAGAACATTGAATAATTCTGTGGGTTTGTGTATGTGTGTACGTGTGTGTGTGCATGTGTGGTTTTACTGGGGATTGAACCCAGGGGCCCTCTACCTTTCAGCTACTCCCCCCAGCCTCTTTTATTTTTTAAATTTAAACAGGATCTTACTAACTTACCACACATTGGACTCAAACCTCCAATCCTCCAGTCTCAGCCTCCCAAGTACTGGGATTACATGTGTGTGCCACCATGCCCAACTTGTTGAATGATTCTTTAAAAGAACTTTACATGGGACTTAAATAACTGTTTTCTTCTACTGCTTCCCTGGCCTTTCTGCTCCCATGTCCTGCATGTCTACATTTAGGGATAATAAATAAATTATTCCTAGCTGAGAGACTCCTGCCTGCTTTGCTGCTAAGTCATTTGTATGCTGTGGAGGTAAAGGGTGAAGGAACAGAAAGGCCTTTAACTGGGCTTCATCCCTCCCAACCCAGTCCCGACATTTGTGGGAAACAGAAATAACCTACATGGGAAGTCAGACACTGCCTTGTGCATAAATCTTTCCTGTGTGAATAAGAGGCAGCTGTGTTTAAAAATCAAGGAATCAGGAAATTGGCAAGCTCTGTGGTGGAGGAGTCCCATGGGCCCACACCTCCTGCCCCCTGCTGTGGCCTCCCTTTTTTTTTTCTCTCCTTTTGCATCCTGCCCACCCTCTGAGAATAACAACCTAGGTCACAAAAAGCAGCAGCATCTTTGAGCAGCCATGGTGAGACAGCTACTGTACAACGTGTTGCAAATGTATCATCTCAAGTTCATCTGCACTATCACCTCTAAGATAGTTAAGTTGTGATTTTTCACAAATGGAACAGCCTGAAGATATTCTCTAATGCTTTCACTGAGTTTATTCAGCTCCCTGATATTCCAGAGGCTGCAGATTCCCTAGTGCTGTTCCAATTGCATTTTATGTATTTATTGGTACTGGGGATTGAACCAAGGAGTGTTCTTCCAACTGAGCTACATCCTCAGCCCATTTTATTTTTTTAATTTTGAGACAGAGTCTTATTAAGTTGCCCGTGCTGGCCTCAGATTTGTGATCCTCCTGCCTCAGTCCCAAGAACTGAGATTAAGGCATGTGTTACCACACCTGGCTTGTTCCAATTACACTTTAAAGATGCAGATACAAAATTCAGAGCATTTAGCTAGTGCTTAAGAGTTTGCACAGCCATGAAGAGTAGAAATGTGAATGAATTGCCCAGGATTTGATTTAGCCAGAAAATGATGCAGCTTCCTAAGGTTTTATTTATTTATCTATTATTTTGTGGTACTGTGGGTTCAACCCAGAGACACTCTGCCTCTGAGCTACACCTCCATCCTTATTTTCTTAAATCTTAGAAACAGGATCTTGCTTAGTTGTTGAAGGCCTTGCTAAATTGCTGAAGTTGTACTCAAACCTAGGATCTTCCTGTCTCAAGCCTTCTAAGTACTATGATTACAGGCATATACCACAATGCCCAGCTTGTGTGTGTGTGTGTGTGTGTGTGTGTGTGTGTGTGTGTGTGTGTTACTGAGGATGGAACCCTGGGATTCTAACTCTGAACTACACCTCCAACCCTATTTTATTTTTTAGTTTGAACCAGTCTCACTAGATTGTTGAGAGTCTAAGTTGCTGAGGTTGGCCTAGAACCGCAATCCTCCTATCTCAGCCTCCCAAGTACTGGGACTACAGGTGTGCACCATCATCACACCTGGCTCTTCCTCCAGGGTTTTTTTTTTAAATAAATCTTTATGAAAAATGAATTTAATGTTCTATTGAAAACTCTAAATTTCTATATGTGTAAGATGATTTACTGTTTCAACAATATTGAAATGGTGATTTTCTGGGAAAATCTTCCATACTGTTTTAAACTAAATTATACAATAAAATAAATAAACTCTCAATTGTATTTATTTATTTATTTATTTATTTATTTATTTATTTATTTATTTTTAACAGAGCAGCTAAGGAGATCTAGTTTCACAGCATGCAATTGGATGGCTTTTACACAGTCCCAGGAAGCCTTTATTCATGATATAAACTCCTGACATTACCATGCACATTTTGGAAAGACTTTCCTTGTATGTTTTTATATCTTCTACTTATAAATCAGAGGGAGATAAGGAAGAAAGATTGCCCTAATTATATATAAGAAGAGAGAGTTTCTAGGGGTTAAGTGACAAATCTATGAAGTTTATGAGTCAGGGCTAAAGTCCAGCACTCAACCAAGTAAGCTATCTGTGCTCGCTACATATTTTTTCCTGTTGTGTTAATTAGTCATGTTGGGATGTGAACACAGTATTATTTGGTTATGTAAAAAAAAAGATATTTTTTGTCACTTGCTCACTATGTGGCCTTGGACAAGTCAATCATCAGCTCTGTGCCTCAATTTCATCAGCTATAAAAAGTAGTCATTAAGTGGTGTCCTTATACCTAGCATCTTATTCTTTTTGTACAAATTGCTGAAATAAAGTTATCTTTGCCAAATGAAAAAAAAGTAGGTATTAAGAAGTCCTGCCACCCAGAATCATTGTAAGGATTCTTATATAAGTCACATATGCCATTTAGCAAAGTGCTTGGCACACAAGAAGAATTTAGTATATGTAAAGTATTTTTATATTTTAATGATTAATATATGAGTCTTGTGGGATGTGGTGGTGCACACCTGTAATCCCAGTACTTGGGAGGCTGAGACAGGAGAATTGCAGGTTCAAGACAAGCCTCAGTATCTGATTGAAATTTTAAGAAATTTAGTGAGACCCTACTTTAAAATAAAATAATAAAATAGGACTGTAGGTGTAGCTCAGAGGTAGAATGCCCCTGGGCTCAAACCCCAGTACCACACACACACAAAATGATGTGACTCTTTGACTATTTTCAACAGGTACAAATGAAATTGTGGAGCCTATCAAGATCATTTTTCAATACATTAGATGCTTTTTCTTTGGTACTACAGATTGAACCTAGGGACATTCTACCTCTGAGCTACACCTCTAGCCCTTTTTATTTTGAAACAGGGTCTTGCTAAGTTGCCGAGGCTGGCCTCAAACCTGTGAGAGAGAACAAGAGAGCATCCATATGCATGCACACACACACACACACACACACACACACACACACACACACACGCACTTTCTTAGAATAGCTCCTGAGATCCTTGACTGCAGGACCTTTCTCAAATAACAGTAACTCCCAGCCCTAATCAAGTTCCTGCTTTGTGCTCAGATTCAATCCTCATAGCAACCCCCTGCACACAAAGGTAGGAATTATTATCATACCCATTGTACAAATGAGGGAATGGACACTTAGAGAAGTCCCAGGAAGTAAAGTAGACTTGCTAAAATGAACTCAGGTAGCAAAACTGCTGATGACTGTGCTTGAAGCAAGCATAGTGCTCTTCGCTTAATGTTCCCAGCACCTAGTTTCTAGCAGAGGCCCTAGAGACTCCAGAAGTGGTACAAAGTGGCCTCTATCCTCAAGTGGCCTCTACCCTCAAGGAAATAACAGTGCAGATTAGGGAGGGTCTACTGGAGGAGACTACAAAGGAACATTTTAAAAGTGGTTGGCGAGCCGGGCGTGGTGGCGCACGCTTGTAATCCCAGCATTCGGGAGGCTGAGACCGGAGGATCTGGGTTCTCGGCCAGCCTCAGCTACCTAGTGAGGCACTCCACAACTTAGTGAGACTCGGTTTCAAAATAAAGAATAAAAAATAGGGCTGGGGGTATAGCTCAGAGGTAGAATGCCCCTGAGTTCAATCCCCAGTACCGCACAAAAAAAAAAAAAAAAGTGGTTGGCTATTAGGTAAGTCTCATAAGAAGGAGATCAGAAGAGCAGATAATAATAGTAACCAGAACACTTATGTTAATTCACATAGGCTGAGCACATTTCTATGTCCCTGATATGTTTGATACTTGCTCAACCTTATTGATTCTTTACAGCAAACCTGTAAATTGCCTACTAGTACTGGCCTCACTTAAGAGTAAAGGAACTCATTTGCAGAAAAGGAAAACAACCAAAAAGATGTAGACTGAATCTGAATTAGTCTTGGTCTATACACAAAAGAAACTCAGTAAGCTTGGTGTGGTGGTGTACACCTGTAATCCTAGTACTTGGGAGGTTGAAACAGGAGGATCACAGGTTGAAGATCAGTCTCAGCAATATAGTTAAGACTCTCAGCAACCTACTGAGACCCTGTTTCAAAAATAAATAAATAAATAAATAAATAGGACTGGCAGTATAGCTAGGAGATAGAATGCCTTTGAGTTCAATCCCCAAAACCACAGAAAGAAGAGAGAGGGGGTGGAGAAAGAGAGAGGGAGAGAGAGAGAGAGAGAGAGAGAGAGAGAGAGAGAGAGAGAGAGAGAGAGAGAGAAGAAGAAGAAGAAGAAGGAGGAGGAGGAGGAGGAGGAGGAGGAGGAGGAGGAGGAGGAGAAGAAGAAGAAGAAGAAGAAGAAGAAGAAGAAGAAGAAGAAGAAGAAGAAGAAGAAGAGGAGGAGGAAGAAGGTGGCAGAGGAGGCAGAGAGGAAGGAAGAAAGGAAGGAAATATTCATTAAATGAATGAAAGTCTTCCATTCACTGAGTACTTGCTGTGTACACTTTCATTTAATATTCACAACCTATGAATTTCATATTATTCTTGGCTCCATTTTATAGGGGAGGAACCTAAAGCTCAGAAATGTTAAATAACTTGCCCAAGTTTACACAGCTATTAAGGGGTAAAGTAAGGACACAAACTCAGGGATAATAAACTCCAAGGCCTTTCTCATTTTCCTTCTAGAACCTTTCTCTGGGGCTTCATGCTCAATAAATCCCAGCTGCCTCCTTCTATGCATCCATGTTAGGTGGCCTTGATTTGGATGTGAACAGGGAGATATAAATAACAGGATACCCTCTAATTCAATGCATGGAAAACACAATTATAGCACACAGGCAGAGCAGAAAGTAGCTACCATGGGAGAAAAGGCAGAGGCAGCAGGGTTGGAAAAATCTAATGGAGGAAGAAGCTGTTCTCCATATGTGCCCACAAGAGGAGACATATTTTGGCTCCACGTACAGCAGAAGAAACAAATTCAAAGCCTGCCACAACCAGCACAATATGAAAATCTTCCTTGGACTTCTTTTTCTAATAAACAACTCCCTATCTAGAGGAGGCAGCTGTGCTCAGGCAGCCTGTTCCCTGACACCCCATCCAAATTATGTTGCTCTCTACAAAACCTCAGCTAGGCTCCAAATACCACCCACCAGGAGGGGCTGAACTTTTCCTGTGACCTGCATCATGGGCTTGCTTTTAATAAGAACAACTCAGCCGGGCGTGGTGGCGCATGCTTGTAATCCCAGCATTCAGGAGGCTAAGACCAGAGGATCCGGCTTCGCAGCCAGCCTCAGCTACCTAGTGAGACACTCTGCAACTTAGTGAGACTCGGTTTCAAAATAAAGAATAAAAATAGGGCTGGGGGTATAGCTCAGAGATAGAATGCCCCTGAGTTCAATACCCAGTACCGCAAAAAAAAAAAAAAAAAAAAAAAAAAAAAAAAAAGAACAACTCATACCCCTTCCATTTGCTGCAAGCCTTTGTTTATGCTTCTTCTGTTGAGTGCTCTGTTCTGTTCACTGAATCAGAAGGACATTCACAGGGTGGGATCATGTGGATCTCAAAGAGCTGTCCTGGTCAAGAGACCATAATTATGGGCTGCCAAACCATAGAGCTTTGCATGCCCACCTACTTCACATAGAGAATTTCTATTCCAATGCCACACTCTGAGTGGAGAGTTCCAAAACTCTTGTTGACTGACTGACAGATTTGTGTCAGGGTATTTCAGTCAAAAAATTTTGCTAATCCATGATGATCCATGAACTAGTAGCATTGGCATCACCAGGGAGTCTATTAGAAAGGCAGAATCTGAGCCTTGCCTGTACTTTCAATACTTGGGAGGCTGAAACAGGAGAGTCACAAATTCAAGGCCAGCCTCAGCATCTTAGTGAGACTCTATATCAAAATAAAAATTAAAAATAGATAGGAGTGTAGCTTGGAGGTAGAGAGGCCCTGGGTTCAATCCCAAATACCAAAATAGATACATACATACATACATACATACATACATACATACATACATACATACATAATCTGGCTGGGGATGTATCTTAGTGGCAGAGGGCTTTTCTAGCATGCACAAAGGTCTGGGTTGAATCCCCAGCACAAGAAAGAAGGATAGAAGGATGGGAGGAAGGAAGGAAGGAAGGAAGGAAGGAAGGAAGGAAGGAAGGAAGGAAGGAAGGAAGGAAGGAAGGAAGGAAGGAAGGAAAAGTACAGTGTGGACTGGGGAAATAGCTTAGTGGTAGAGTGCTTTTCTAGCATGTACAAACCCTGGGTTGAGTCCCTAGCACCTCAAACAAACAAACTAAAACATATAAACAACAACAACAAAAACAAAGAAAGAAAGAAAAGAAAAGAAATATAGAATCTCAGACTCTGCTGTAGGCTTTCTAAATTAGAAACTGAGTTTTAACCAGATCTGCAGGAGCTTTGTATGAGCATTATAGTAGAAGCTGCACTGGTGTAGGATGGTGGTTCATGAAGGCTTTTACTCTCTCTCATCTGTACCAAAGTCCCCGTTCTCTCTGCTTTACTGAGGTTTCCAAATGGTTCCAATGTTCTCCAACTTTGGTTTGGCATTATTTCATCTGAGGAATTTTTTTTTATTATTTATTTGGAAAAAATTAAACAGAAGAATTCTAAGAATAGTATAAAGAACTCTTGTATATCCTTCACATATATTCACCAAATGCTGCATATTTTATTTGTTACCCCTTCTCTACATTTCTGTGTGCTTTTTCTCCCTAATCCATTTAAGTTCTTGGCTGGCATCACACTCTTTACCCCTAAATATTTTAGCATGTAATTCCTAAGAAGAGAGAGGGACAATCTCTTACATAACCATGGCACAAATTACCAAGGTCAGGAATTATTGACACTCATACAAATAATGTATATAATATCTAGTCCATATTCAAAGATGTCAATTATCTCAATGATGTTGTTTCTGATCACTTTTCTTACCATCTACGGAGCTTTTTAAAAAGTATCGGGAGCGGCAGTGGCCATTAAGCCGCCATCACGGGGATCAATTAAGACGGATATATCTAGCGACCTCCTGCATACCCAGGACCAGACGTGGAGTAACCGACTCCAGAACTCCACACCCTAACCAGGCGGTGGATCCCCGCACCATCCACAGTGACTGGAATGCATGGTATGACCAGCATAAACCCCCCGCAAGACCACCCCAACTCACCTCTCCCTCCAGAGCCGGCGCAGCGATCAACTGCACTGAAGAGCTTGAATCAACTGCCACAAAAGCAGCCTCTTGATGGAAGGAAAGAAAAGCAAAGCAGCAAAAAAAGTGAATAAACCAACAAAAGCAGCTGAACAGAACCCAGGGAAAACAAAGGAACCGGCACGTGTGGCAGTGGTGTGCGCCGCGAACCTGAACCCACAGCCGCCATTTTTCCAGCCGCCAACTTACCAACCACCATCTTGGCAGTCGCCAAGAGCAGCGTCTATTAGCACCAAGACTTCCAACGACCTCCTGCACACCCAACGACCAGAAGTGGAATAAGAGACTACGGAATTCCACACCCTAACCAGGTGGCATACTCCCGTAGGACCAACAGCGATCATGAACACCTGTAACAACCATCTTAAGCCTGCAGTGAGGACACCCCAGATCACGCCTCCCACTGGAACCAGAGCAGCAGGGATCTGTAAGTTAAATTGCACCCCCGGGGTGCGGGGACCCCTATACAAAGCACAGACTCAGTCACCCACCCTTCAAGCGATTGGATAAGAGCAGAAGTGTGGGAGGGACCCAGTGCACACAGGGCATAAAGAACTTCCAGGCACCCTGAAAAATGCCCAGCATATAGATTGCACTCCCGCCACCAGCAAAGGCAGAGAGAGAGAGAGAGGCACAGATAGGCCCTGTGGAGAGCTCAGAGGCACAAGCTTGCAGTGGGAGAGGCATCAATAGAACTCCCTGCCTGCACTGACAGAGAAATAAGAATACCAGAGACACATTCAAAAATTTAATAGAGTGAGCAGACATTTAAAAGTTGAAAATATCCATGCAGATCCAAAAGGGCTGCAGAGGCCAATCAAGCTCTGTACTTACAAACTAGCAGGGTTTTTGTTTTTGTTTCTTGTTTGTTTGGTTTGTGTGTGTGTGTGTGTGTGTGTGTGTGTGTTATGTTTTAGTTGTTTTTTCTATGTTTTCATTTTGTATTGCCTTGATTTATTTATGTTTGTTTGGATGATTGGTTGCCTCGTTTTTTCTTGCTTAGTTTGTTGACTCTCCTCCTCATCCCTTTTACAAGCTTCCCTCCCTCTCTCCCATCTATATTCTTCTCCTCAACACTTTTTCTCTTCTCTTTTCTTCTTCCTATTTTCCCGGTCTCATATCAAGACCATCTCATACTACCACACCTAAAACTCTACATTGACTACTGGAATCCCCCAACATATCCACTATCTCTAATCTTTACAAAATATCACGTCAACAAACTCAACCTCTTATTCCATTGGACCATACCCTCTACTTTACCCTATTCTTGCATTCATCATTGTGACTTATCTCCCAGCCTTTACCACTGAACACAACCTGTCCCTGTATATACCAGTGGACACCTCTAAAACCCCTCTGCAGAGATTGGACAAGAAATTTTGCAAGAGCAGCAAAGATATAAACTTTAGAACAGGGGAACCATGGGAAGGAAAAATAACAAAGAAAAAATGAGCCACCACAACCCCTCAATAACAGATCTCATCAAACCAGAATGGCAGAAATTACCAGAAGAACAATTCAGATCTTTAATACTGGAATCAATACAAGATTTTCAGAAAGAATGCAGGGAGAGTTGGAAAGAAATAAAGGAACAAATAAACAAAGATTCTGACATCCTGAACAGGAACCAAAGAGAAGCATTGAAGGAAGTGAAAGATGCAATAACTGAAGGGAAGGCATCAATGCAAACTATAAACAGTAGATTAGACCACATGGAAAATAGAATATCACTCTTAGAAGATGACCATACCAAAAATTAATCCAGAGTACATACTTTAGAAAAAAAATTTGACAGTATGAATTGGACATCAATGAGATCTGAGCCAATTTTTAAAGAGCTAACCTAAAATAATAGGCATAGAAGAGGGATTAGAAGTTGAAACTAATGGAATAAACAACCTTTTCAAAGAAGTAATATCCGAGAACTTTCCAAACATAGAAAGAGAAGTTGACACACAGGTACAGGAAACATATAGAACTCCCTCGAGACAAGACCAGAGATGAGATTCACTATGCCACATAATAATCAAGCTGACTAATTGTAGAGGCTAAGGAGAGAATTCTAAAGGCAACAAAAGTAAAAGGCCAAGTGACATTTAGAGGTAAACCAACTAGAATCACTCTAGACCTCCCAAATCAAGTCATGAAAGCCAGGAGGGGCTAGAGTAACATATTCCAAACTCTGAAAGAAAATAACTTGCAGCCAAGATTCTCATACCCAGCAAAACTCTCTCTCAAAATTGACGGGGATATAAAAATCTTCCATGACAAATAGAAACTGAAAGAATTTGTCTTCCAAACAAGTACTAGAGAAAATACTCAAAGAGATTAAGTACAAAAAAGAACTAACAAGTAAACGTCAGAACCAGAAAAACAATAATTCCCAGAAAGCAAACAACTAAACAAAGAAGAATAAACACCACTGAAAACAGGAGTCAAAACTCAAAATGTTAGGAATTAAAAATCATCTCTCAATAATCACACTGAATATAATGGTCTCAACTCCCCAATAAAAAGGCACAAGGTGGCAAAATGGATCAAAACCCAGAATCCATCTATATGCTGCCTGCAAGAAACACACCTTACAAGCAAAGATTCCCACAAACTAAAGGTGAAGGGCTGGAATAAGGTAATCCATGCCAATGGAACTCGGAGACAAGCAGGAGTAGCAACTATGATACCAGATAAATTAGACTTCAAGCGTAAGCTTATCAGAAGAGACAAAGCAGGTCATTTTTACTAGTAAAAGGAACAATCCAGCAAGAGGAAATAACAATTATCAACATCTATGCCCCAAACATAAGTGCAGCCACTTTCATAAAACAAACTCTATATGATATAAAGACACACATAGATCCCAATACACTAATACTGGGAGACTTCAATACTCCTCTTACATCTCTAGATCGCTCCTCTAAACAAAAGGTCAGTAGAGACGCCTCAGACCTAAAGGATACCATAAACCAAATGGACCTATTAGACACATATAGACTCTTCCACCCAACTACAACTGAATTCACATTTTTCTCAGCTGCTCATGGAACCTTCTCCAAAATAGACCACATTCTGGGTCACAAAGCGAGCACTGAGCCGGGCGTGGTGACGCACGCTTGTAATCCCAGCATTCGGGAGGCTGAGACCAGAGGATCTGGGTTCGCGAACAGCCTCAGCTACCTAGTGAGGCACTCCGCAATTTAGTGAGACTCAGTTTCAAAATAAAGAATAAAAAATAGGGCTGGGGTTATAGCTCGGAGGTAGAATGCCCCTGAGTTCAATCCCCAGTACCGCAAAAAAAAAAAAAAAAAAAAAAGCGAGCACTGGCAAATTCAAAAAATGTAACATAATTCCCTGCATCTTTTCAGACCACAATGATGGAGTGAAACTATAAATCAACTCTAAGAAGTCCCTGAGTAGCCATGTAAACACATGGAGATTGAATACCACACTGTTGAATGAGGATTGGATCATAGAAGAAGTAAGGGGAGAACTTAAAAAAATTCTAGAAACCAATGAAAATATCAAAACCTCTGGAACACTTGGAAGGCAGTACTAAGAGGAAAATTCATAGCATTGAGTGCCCAAATAAGAAGAACAGAAAATCACCAAATAAATAACCTGATGACACAGCTCAAAGCACTCAAAAAAGGAGAACAGTCCAACACAAAGCTAGTAGAAGACAGGAAATTATGAAAATCAGAGCAGAAATTAATGAAGCAGAGTTAAAAAAAATACAGAAAATCAAAAAAACCAAAAGTTGGTTTCTTGAAAATATAAACAATATAGATAAACCATTGGCCAACATAACCAAAAGAAAGAGAGAATCAACCCAAATTACCAAAATAAGAGATGAAAAAAGTGATATTACACTGACAGTATGGAAATACAGAGGATCATCTGAAACTATTTTGAAAAACTACACTCCAACAAAATGGAAAATCTAGAAGAAATTGACAAATTTCTAGACACATATAACCTTCCTAAATTGAGTCAAGAAGATATAGAAAACTTAAACCAACCAATAGCAATCAAAGAGATAGAAACAGCAATAAAGAGTTTACCATCAAACAAAAGCCCAGGGCCAGATGGTTTTCCAAGTGAATTTTATAAAAAATTTATAGAAGAGCTAATCCCAATATTCCTCAAACTATTCCGTGAAATAGAAAGAAATGGGACCCTCCCAAACACATTCTATGAAGCCAACATCACATTAATACCAGAGCCAAATAAAGACAGCTCAAGAAAAGAAAACTATAGGCCTATATCAATGATGAACTTAGATGCAAAACTGCTAAACAAGATACTAGCAATGCGCATTCAAAACCACATCAGGAAAATTATACACCATGACCAAGTCGGGTTCATTCCAGGGATGCAAGGCTGGTTCAACATACTAAAAACAATCCATGTAATTCACCATATAAACAGAATCAAAGACAAAAATCACATGATCATCTCAATTGATTCTGAAAAAGCATTTGACAAGATTTAACACCCATTCATGCTAAACGCATTGCAGACATTCGGAATAGAAGGAACATACCTCAACATTAGAGAGGCAATATATAATAGGCCCACAGCCAACATCATATTAAATGGAGAAAAACTGAAAGAGTTCCCACTAAAAACAGGAACAAGACAAGGATGTCCATTATCACCTCTTCTGTTCAATATAGTACTGGAGACTCTAGCCAGAGCAATAAGGCAAGAGAAGGAAATCAAAGGGGTAAAAATAGGGAAAGATGAACTAAAACCAATCCATTTTTGCAGATGAAATGATACTATACTTAGAAGACCCAAAAAACTGAACCAAAAAACTTATAAAACTGATCAGCAAATTCAGCAAAGTGTCTGGGTACAAAATCAGTCTTAAAAAATCAGAAGCTTTTCTGTATGACAACCATAAATTCACTGAAAAAGAAATCCAGAAAACAATTTCACTCACAATGGCACCCTTAAAAATAAAATACTTGGAAAACTATAAAAAGTTGAAAAAAGAAATCAATGAAGAAGATGGAAAGATCTTCCATGCTCTTGGATAGGCAGAATAAATATCATCAAAATGGCCATCCTCCCAAAAGTGATGTACAGATTCAATGCAATACCCATGAAATTACCAAAGTCACTCCTCACAGACATAGAAAAATCAGTCCTTAAATTCATTTGGAACAACAAAAAGCCCAGGATAGCCAAAGTAGTCCTTAGCAACAAGAACCATACAGGAGGTATCACAATACTTGACTTCAAACTCTACTACAAAGCCACAGTAATAAAAAAGCATGGTACTGGCACAAAAACAGACACATAGAACAATGGAGCAGAAAAGAAGATTCAGAAACAGACCCACGTGCTTACAATCAACTGATTTTTGACAAAGGATCCAAATATATATACTGGAAAAAAGATAGCCTCTTTAACAAATGGTGTTGGCAAAACTGGTTAACCATATGCAGGAAAATGGAAATAAACCCCACTTTCTCACCCTGCACAAGAGTTAACTCAAGGTGGATCAAAGACCTGGAAGTCATGCTAGAGACCTTGCAGCCTCTTGAAGATGGCATAGGACCAACACTTCAACACATAGGTACAGGTAAAAACTTTCTCAACAAGACCTCAAAGGCACAAGCAACTCAAAGGAGATCAATACATGGGGTTGTATTAAACTGAAGAGCTTCTGTGCAGCAAAGGAAACTATCAAGAACCTCAACAGAGAGCCCACAGAGTGAGAGAAAATATTTGCCAGCTACTCTTCTGATAGAGGTCTAATATCTAGGACATGCAGAGAATTCAAGAAACTCACAGCTACGAAAACAAATTACCCAATCAAAAAATGGGCAAAGGATCTAAATAGACACTTCACAACAGATGAAATACAAATGGCCAATAAATGTATGAGGAAATGTTCTACATCATTAGCAATCAGAAAGATTCAAATCAAAACTACCTTGAGATTTCACCTAACTCCATCCAGAATGGCAATCATCAAGAACACAAACAACAACAAATGCTGGCAAGGATGTAGAGAAGTGGGAACCCTAATACGATTGCAAATTAGTGTGATGAATGAACCTACCATATGATCCAGCAATACCACTTCTGGGTATCTACCCAAAAGAATGGAAACCAAATTATCAGACCGATGCATGTGTATCTATGTTTATAGCTGCACAATTCACAATAGCCAAACTATGGAACGAGCCAAGATGTCCATCAACAGATGAATGGATTACAAAGCTATGGGATATGTACATAATGGAATTTTACTCAGCCATGAACAAGAGCAAAATCCTATTATTTGCAGGGAAATGGATGCAACTGGAAAACATTATGTTAAGTGAGATTAGTCAGTCACAAAGAGTAAAAAAGCATATGTTCTCCCTAATATGCAGATGCTAGCGAGAAGATGGGGCATAAGAGACTCTCCAGATGAAAAAGGAGAAACTCTAGATATGCAAAGAAGTTGACTTAACTGAAGAAGATGGATGGGGGTGGGGGAGAGATACCTGAATGCACATCATGTACTTTCACAAATATATCAAATTCAATCACTCAACTGAACTTGAGAAGGAGGGAGCGCGAGGGAGTGGGGTGGGAATTAGGGAAGGGGTTAAATGAGAAATGTGTGCATATATGCCTTTATCAGCTTGTACCTAACAAACATGTATGATTACAATGCACCACTTAATTAAAAAAAGAATAATGTAAAAAATAAATAAATATAAAAGTACCAACATAGTCATCCATGGTGGTGCAGAAAAAGCATACCAATTAAGACAGAATTTATCACTTAGCTTGTTTTCTAGTTCCATCCATTTTTTGTAAATGATAGGATCTCATTCTTTTTTTTTAACATCTGAACACTAGTCTACTGTGTATCTCTACTTACCTCAGTTATTCCAGGTAGTAGTTGTTGTATGTACTCCTACAAAAACACAGGCATGCAAGTATCCCTCTGGCAGGCTGATTTTCTTTCCTTTGGATATAAATCCAGGATTGGGATACCAGGATCTTATGGTAAATCTATTTTCAGCTTTTTGAGGCACTGCCACACTGTTTTCCCTCCTGGCTGTACTAATTTATATTCCTACCGACAGTGGAGAAGAAGTTTCCATTTCTTTGCATCCCCACCAGCACTTGTTATTTTTTGTCTTAAAATAAAAGACAGAATCTGTAAGGGAAGGGATTGGGCATATTTATTTTTTCAAAGCCTTCCGATAGGTAGTGTGTGTGTGTGTGTGTGTGTGTGTGTGTGTGTGTGTGTATGTGTGTGTGTGTCTGTGTGTGATTGAACCCAGGCACATTCTACTTTCAAGCTACACCACTAGCCCTTTTAGGTTTTCTGTTTGTTTGTTTATTTGTTTGTTTTAAACATGGTCTGCCTAGGTCGCTGAGAGTCCCATTAAGTTGCTGAGGCTGGCCTTGAACCTGCGATCCTACTGTCTCAGCCTCTAAAATACTGGGATTACAGGCATATGTCAACACGCCGGCTTCTCTAATAAATTCTTTTTTTTTTTTTTTTTTTTGCGGTACTGGGGATTGAATCCAGGGGCATTCTACCTCCGAGCTACACCCTCAGCCCTATTTTTTATTCTTTATTTTGAGATAGAGTCTCACTAAGTTGCGGAGTGCCTCACTAGGTAGCTGAGGCTGGCCGCGAACTCGGATCCTCCAGTCTCAGCCTCCTAAATGCTGGGATTACAAGCGTGTACCACCAAGCCCGGCTTCTCTAATAAGTTCTAATGTGAGCCAAGTCTGAGAATTACAGTACTATGTTTTGTTTTGTTTTGCTTTCTGGGAACCCTGTGAATCAGAGAGGTAAAAACTCTTGTCAACAGGGTAAGCCCCAAGTATAATTTGTGGAGACCCCAGGTCTCCTTTAGTCTGAATTCTGACACTCTGAACTGCCTTTGAGGTTCCCTGGGCCCTTATTTCCAAAACCACCTCTAATGGAAACAGAGTGTTTGTTTTTTTCCATGCTGTTCTTTCCCCTATTGCTTCTCAGCACAAAGAAGCTCCTTTTTATGAAGAATGAAGGCTTGAAAATGGTATGTGCTCTGTATTGAGTTTTCCACAAAGCTAATCAGAACAATCTGGCTGCATCACTTAGACTTGCGGAAGAGCAAGGGCAAAGGGTGGGGAGAGAATACCAAGGATCTAACAAATCAATTAAGGCAAGGGCCAGATTTATCTTGGGCTTGCTGCAAAGTTTCTCTAGTGTAGGACAATTGTCTTCTTATCACTAGACTATTCTCAAATTATCTTGGCTTGGACAGCAAGCTGCTGAGGTGAGCAGATGTAACATGCTAGGGCTGTACTGGACCGGAAGGTAATGTACAGATGGGGAGCAATTGGAACACCAACCGGCTAATCCCACAAGCCAGCAGGATTTTGCATTTTCCAAAAGAATTTGGGTCAATCTAAGTGGTCAGTCTAACTGCATCAAGGTATTTGTTCTGTTTCTATCCATTAACTGATGGAGGGGAAGCTTGGCAGGTCTAAGAGTTCTTGATAGTCATTCGATCAGGGGCAGAACTATTTCCTGAGCATTGAACCAGAAGCAGCATTGCCCCCACCGCTCTCTGCACCCCCTCCCACACAAATATCCATTTCACCACAGCCAGAGACATTCAGCTCTCTTTGAAAAGAGTCTGTTAGAAGGAATTGAGTCCAAGCTAGGTACAGAGGTGCAGACCTGTAATCCCAGTACATGGAAGGCTGAGACAGGAGGATTACAGGCTCAAGACCAGCCTCAGAAACTTAGTGAGACCCTGTTTGAACATTTAAAAATAAAAAGGGATAGGGGTGTAGCTCAGAGGTAGAAGACCCCTGGGTTGAATCCCGAATGTCACAACAAAATTATTTGAGGTCTTTTTAAATGGCTCCATAAATGGTAAATTTTATCTGTTGTATATTTTACCAAAACTAAAAATAAAAACCAAGACATGTAATTTATCAAAACTGAAAAGTGAGCCGGATGTGGTAGCTATTGCCTGTAATTCCAGTACTTGGGAATCTGAGACAAAATTGTAGTTTGAGGCCATACTCACCAACTTAGTGAGACCCTGTTTCAAAATAAAAAATAAAATGGGATGGGGGTATAACTTAGAGGTAGGCAGGATTCTCCTGGGTTCAATCCCTGGTACCAAAAAAAGGGAGGAAGAGAAAAGAAAAGAAAAAGGAGTCAAATCCAAATTTGTATGTGTTCGTGAATATCTTCTGGAAAAAAGGTAAGGAGATAACTTGGCTTCAAGGTTGCTTTGTAAATGCCTGATGAATCGACTTGATGTACTGATATTCTTTAATATTCAAGAGAACTAGCCTACTCAGATGGATTGCTTTAACAGATGCATCTTTGCAGTTAGTCAATGACAAAATATTTGTGAGCAGTTAGTGTCTTTCCTCTTCACAGAAACTCAATAATGTGCCAAATGAGATCATTCCCTCTGGCCCAGGACTTGAGAACATTTTGAATTGTGTGCATCTTGATTAGGAACTGAAGAATACTCTAGTTATCACCAAAGTCCAAATGGAAGGCACTTGTATTCCTAGACAACCATTAGAAAATACCTTAATTAGGACCCAGTGTGCACTGCTATTACCATCTCTAATCATCTCTTTCATCAGAGAACTCCTTGTCTTATTACAGATTTTCATCCCCGCCAGTAAGACAGAATGTGCTTAAATTTATCAAGTAGGTGTGAATTGCACATACCCGAAATTTTCTTACAAAAAGGCCAGCTTCAGAAAATATTTTCACAGGACATATTTCACATAGCTTAATTCAAGCTAACAAAGGCTTGTCTTTCAAATTAGAATTACAAAAATTGGCTAATATTCTTTCTAAGTGTTAATTTTCATTTTCATTCTCTAGATATATGATAGACACACACACACACAATTTCAGAGGCTGTTAATCTGAACTTTGTTTTGTATGTAATAGTAGATTTGAGACATAGTCATTCAAATCTCCCTCTTTTTCTACCATCAAAGTTAAGATCCAGTGGCCTGCCCCCTCCCTCCCTCCCTCTCACCACCACTCTGCTCCAATCTATCCTCCAAAAGTGCATATCTCAGCAACCTATTGAGACCCATTTTCCAGATAAAAAATAAATAGGGCTGTGGGAGGGGGTAGCTCAGAGGTAGAATGCCCCTTGGTTCAATCCCCAAAACCACACATACAAAAATACATATTCCTTGCCTTCAGAATAAAAGCCCCAAATGGTTAGTTTGGCATTCAAAGCCTTCTCTATGACCTAGGGTCAAAGATTACTTCCAGTACTCCCCATCCTATTCCCAGTGTTCCAAGCAAACCATCTCACTTGCTGTCATATATGGAGAAAAGTAGCTCTAAATATTCTGGAGTGTTTGCTGTGTGCCAGATCTGTTAGTTAGTTTATATCATTAGTTTACTCTTTTCATAACCCAGTAAGGTAGGTTTTATTATTCTTGTTTTCAGGTAGAGAAATAGAGGCCAACAGATAAATAACATGCACAATGTGACACACTGAGCATTTGAAGCTTAGCAGTCTCAGTTCAGAGTGTGCCCTCTTAACCTTGCCTGCCTTGGGCACTTTATTCTGTGTATTCATGCCTCTGTGTATTTATTCATGATACTCTCTTCTTTGGAAGTAACCTTCCTCCCTTCTCCACCTTCTCTGATTGCTGAAACCCTACCCAGCTCAAAGGGCACCTCCTCCAAGAAGCCTCCCCTGCTTTCACAGCATGAAAATTCATTCCCTCTTGCTCCATGTTCTCCCAGCCCTAGCTCTAACACTTAAACTACTTTTTTTGGTACTGGAAATTGAATCCAGGGGTGCTCTACCACTGAGCTATAACTCCAGCCCCTTTTCTTATTTTATTTTGAAGCAGTGTCTCACTAAGTTGCCCAGAATGGCCTTGAACCTGAGATCCTGTTGCTTCAGCCTCCAAAGTACTGGGATTACAGGTGCATGCCACTGTGCCTGGCTTTTTTTTTTTGTTACTGTAGTTATTTGTACAATTCTTTCCTCCTCATAACCCCTCTTCCTTGTGTTAGAGGAAACTGAGCTCACCAAACCTAAGACTCTGGAATGTTGAAGCCAAGAGAGTGCCAGAGAAATGGTAGGGGTAGGTGATGGGCTAGGTACTCTCTATGCTGTCTCCCAACTCGAAGGTCCTATGATCCTGGGTGGCGGCATCCCTGAGGACTGCACCTTCCCCAGAGTAGATGGCAAATCTCTGGAGAGCTGCTGAGCAGACAAAACTTCATTCTCTGATACAAATATGGATTAACAAGAACCGGCTACACCTTCCCCCCCACCCAGTTTCTGTAGGTCTATCCATCACTGTCATGTGTATTGCGAGGTGATATTGCTGTACAGGTCTGGCTGGAGGGATGCAGTCCTCTTCCAGTTCCTTCTCTATGAGACTATCCTCTTTGTGCTGTGAGTTGATGATCCATAAGCATATTGATGTCTACAGCACTCAGGGCTTGACTTGTCAGTCTAGACCAGTGGTTTGCAAATTTGATCTTCCTACAGAATCACCTAGAGGGCTTGTTAGGGCACAAATGCTAAGACCCCAGACATAGTCCAGATTAAGACTCCCAAATTGGCATTTCCAACAGGTGCCCAGGTGATGGTGATGTTGTGGGTCTCTAGGTAGTGCTGAGAGCCACTCACTACTTTGGTTAATGGATTTGGTCACAATTAGAGACCTTCTCTCTGACTGCCACCCACTGAATCTTGGGAGCCTATGCAGGTGAGGCAAGAGGATGAACCCTGAACTGGGGGCCTGAAGACTGAGAGTTCTACTGCAGATGCTGGATCGTGAGAGCTGTGTGACCTGGGTAAGTCTCTGCACTGCTCTGGGTCTCTAGTTGCCTTGTAGGCACGAGGCAGGGTGAAACTGGCAATTGCTACTCTGAGTATTCCTTGAATTTGGAGTTGGATTGTTGCTCCTTGGTTCAACCTTTCAACTGAGCATGTCAGATACTCCTCATCACCCCCTTGGAATGCGCATTCCTATCCACCATCACTTCAAACTGGAGCTGCTCCACTTGCTTAAGGGGACTCCCCTGTAGTCATCTGTGTGTGTGTGACCCAAAGAGCAAAATTGATACCTTCCCTCTTGGAGACCCAAGTCTGCCTCTCCAGAGCAGGTGTGTCTGCATATCCTATTTAGATGATACTTTAGCACAGAGACAAGGACATAGAATTATACAGCTAGTACCACTGAGCCTCGCTCAAGTCTCTCTCTCTCTCTCTCTCTCTCTCTCTCTCTCTCTCTCTCTCTCTCTCTCTCTCTCTCTCTCTCTCTCTTTCTGTGTAATACTGGAGATTGAACCCAGGGTCATTCTGTCTCCAAGCTACACCTGCAGCCCTTTTTATTTTTTGTTTTAAAAGAGGGTATAGCTAAGTTGCTGCAAGCTTCATTAAATTGCTGAGGCTGGTCTTCAAACTGTGATCCTCCTGTTTCAGCCTTCCAAGTACCTCATTCAACTTTAAGACAGGGAGAGTAATTGTGCTTACTTCACGAGTTGTTACAAGGATTAAATGAGATGATATGTGTGAGGCATTTATCGAAGTGACTGGAACACAGTAAGTACTCAAAAATGGTAGCTATTGCTTCCAAAACACAGAATAATGATCTCCTCCAGAACAATAGACAACTTAGGAACCAGACAACACTGTGGCCACCAATTTTCTACTTATATCCTATTAGCACAAAATGATAATAATATATACATATACAATATTTTACACTTTTCAGAATACTAGCCACTAAATCCTCTCATATGATCTTTATAACACTATAAAGACAAGACAAGTGCCATTGTGAGGATTGGTTGAGATCTTCCTAAAACACCATTGCTGCCTAATTGGCCTTTAGTGCAAGAGGCCGACTCTCCCTGTGTGGATTTCTACTTCTGCACAGTGGGTATTAGAAGAGGTATCTTTGGCCATATTGGCCAGCTGAGGAGTCTCCAGAAAACCCCACTGGTACCTGGCCTGTCCTTTGCAGGTATAATTCAGGCCAGAGAGCTGCTTCCCACACAGCATCATTGCCTGTGTACCATGTAGTTTTCTCAGATCCCAAACACACGAATGATGCTAACTGAATAACTCAGGGACTTTTGATAATAACCATATGTCAAGCCAGCAGAGATGTTCTGGACTTTCTATCAACACCACCTATTGGTCCAAGGAAAATCAGCCCACCTCTTTATTCTACCAATTAGATTTCTCATGATTTTACACTCTACAAAATCAAGATTACGCCACTGGCTATGGTAGCAAGGCCATATTCATCATTAATTAGAGTTCAATGCTTGGAGAAAAATAAAGCTCAGGAGACTTAGAAACTTGTTATGTTGCTTAATGATGATCTATTTACTCCCTGGAAATTGGACAGGGATTCTAGGCTTCAGTAATTTCACTTTCCTGTTCTTTTCCTCCTTTCAAGTTTCTGTTGTCTGTGACTGTTGAAAATAGGGGACAATAGTGGGCCCTCTATTTGTGGTCCCTTGTTTGACTGCCCTGATATTTCCTCTGTGGCTGGCTCCTTTTTGTTACCTTCAAGGCCCCATAAAAAGGCAAAGTAACCTTGCTCACTCTGCAGTAGGCACTGGGCTTCCAGCTGTTCCTTAAACTGGCTAGGCAAGCCAACCCCTCAGGGCATTTGAATTTCACTCCCTCTAGTGATGCACTCCTCCTACTAACTCCTTCTCCCCTCCACCTTTTTTACAGCCTTTTCCCAATGTCTTTACCAGCTAGGTAATGGTGAACAAATCACTTAACCTCTCTTTACCTCATTTTTCTCATCTGTAAAATGGAGATACAAGTGAGAAGCTTAGAGCAGTAGCTGAAGTAATTAAGTACTCAATAAGCATTACTATTATGCAAATGTATATACTTTACAGAACAGTATCCCACAAATCACCTCATTCTATATTCAAAGCAACCCCTTTAGGGAAGCAAAAATTGTTCTCACTGACTGATAAGGCAATTGAGGCTTTGAAAAGTAAAAAGATTTATCTAAGGTCTTCTAGCTAACAACTGAGAGAGTTGGAATGTGATATAGGTCCTTGGTTTCCTAGCCCAGTGTCCTGTTTCTGTACTGTCCTAGACATAAAGTATATTCTTACCAATGCCAACAGTTACAGAGGGAGAATTTGGGCCTACATTTGCCTCTGAGTATCACATTCTTCTAAGTGCTGGACCAGACCTGGGAGATTGTAAACTTTCTAGAATCTTACAATACAAGTGTGTGTGTGTGTGTGTGTGTGTGTGTGTGTGTGTGTGTGTGTGTGTGAGAGAGAGAGAGAGAGAGAGAGAGAGAGAGAGAGAGAGAGAGAGAGAGTGAATGAGAACTAAGGCAGACCAATAAGCACTAAGGTAGATCAAGAAGTATCCCTGGAATAATGAGATCATCCCATTATTCATCAATCATAAGCAGCTTCCACCTTATATAAATAGGACTCCCAAAATGGCTGTTTGGAACATGAAAAGCTTTTTTTTTTCTTCAAGAGAAGAATCACTGTAATCAATGGTAAGTGCCCAAGTTGGCTTACCAAATGTACCCAAAGCAGTGTACTGACTTTATGAAAGAATAAGAGAGGAGAAAGAATGAAGGAAGGCCAGAGAGCTAGGCAAAGGACAAATTCTGCCAGGCCTTGATTAACCAGGAAGAAAGTTGGAGTGGAAGAAAGTATGATGTGGAAGCCATTGGAGGCTTTTAAGCAGAGGAATACTATCTATCTGATTTTCTTTTTTTTGTGTGTGTGTATTGAATCCAGAGGCATTCTACCTCTGAGCTACACCCCCAGCCCTACTTTATTCTTTATTTTGAAACAGGGTCTCACTAAATTGCAGAGGGTCTCATAAGTTGCTGAGGCTGGCCACAAAACTGCAGTCCTTCTAAGGGGACTAAACCCCTCAGACCAAGGCCTTATCCTTATGATCTCATACAACTTGTATCACTTCCCCAAAGCCCCACCTTCAAATAATATCAAATTGTTGGTCAGTGCTTCAACATGTGAATTTGTGAGGAGATACAACCATTTAGTCCATAACTCTTAAATGTGCATTATTAAGCCAGGTGTGGTTGCACACACCTGTAATCCTAGTACTTGGGAGGCTGAGACGAGAGGATCTCAGGTTCAAGGACAGCCTCAGCAGCATAGTGAGGCTCTCACCAATCTAATGAGATCCTGTTTCAAAATAAAACAAAACAAAAATAAAAAGGGCTGGGGATGTAGTTCACATTGGGTTCTATCCCTAGTACCACCAAAAAATTATGTATTATTATATATCTTACTGACCTTATTTATCATCTGCCTTCCACACTGGAATGGATATTTTATAAAATTTAAGATTTGTGTTCATTGTGTTTACTATTTTAATCTCTGTGTTTTGAGTAATGCCTTACACATGGTTAGGACTCAATAAATACTTTTCAACTAAATGGATGAAATGAGCAAAATAATTGCAGTTTGTGGTAAGTACTAAGAGATTAAACAGCAAGCCTATAGATAAAAACAGAGACTATCAATCTTGGCTACATAATAAAATCACCTGGGAAGTACTTACAAATACAGATGCCTGAAATTCTGAATTACTTAGTCTAGAAGAATCCTGGTCATTGTTCAATTATTAAATGTTCTCTGATTCTCAGTGGGAAGTGAGGCTAAGAACCAATGAGTGTGAGAATGATGGGGAGTAGGAAACATACTTGAGATAGGGTATACAGAGAAGGCCTTTCATCTTTTTCTGAGATGGTATCATTTATGTGGAAACCTGAAGGACAAGAAGAAACATGAGGAAGCTAGGTAAGGATGGGGTTCAATTCTTGGCAGAGGGTCAGAACAAGGGTGAAGGCACTGAAGTAGAAATGAGTTTGGTGTTTTCTTAAAACAGAAGACTGACTCAGGTTCAGTGGTGCACACCTCTAATCCCAGTACTTGGGAGGATGAGACAGTTCAAGGCAAGCTTCAGCAACTTGGCGAGGCCTTGTTTCAAAATATAAAACAAAATAGGGCTGGGGATGTAGCTCAGAGGTAGAACACCCCTGAATTTAATCCCCAGAACTACACACACACACACACACACACACACACACACACACACTAAACCCCAGAAGGTTGTTGTGGTGGTGTAAAGTAAGCAAGGGGAAGAGTGAAACAAGATGAGTTAGAGAGATATACATGAGGCCAGATTATGCAGGGCCTTCTAGACTATGGGAAGGAAACTGAAATCTATCTGCCATGTAATGAGAGCCATTAGAGGATTTCAAGGAGGGGAACAATGCAATCTAATTTACTGTTTATTAATGATTTCTCTCACTGCTGGGTGAAGGCATGAATGAAAACAGGGAAACAACCTAGGAGGATATGGTGGCAGTCTAGGAGGGATTTGATGGTCTGGACTGAGCTAATGGCCTCGTGACATCCTTTTCCATCTAGCTAGAAGAAGCCTTAGAGTGGTGTATAAATCCATTCTGCTCAGGTAAACACAACGTTTCAGAAAAACTTCCCAATAGTAGGTCACTAATTCTGTGGTCAGTGATATAGTGGTTGGGATATGTATGCTCTGAGGTACGCTACAGCCTCAGTCCTATTTTTTATTCTTTATTTTGAAACAGGGTCTCACTAAGTTGCAGAGGGTCTCACTAAGTATCTGAGGCTGGCCAAGAACCTGGATCCTCCTGTCTCAGCCTCCCAAGTACTGGGATTACAAGCATGCAGTTAAGGAGATAAATGACTTACCCAAAATCACAGAGGTAGGCAGGTACAGCTCTGGTATCTGTTAACTAGTAAATAATATAATCAGAAAGCAGCTTCAAAAAAGTGATA
The DNA here is from genome assembly GCA_004027655.1 of Graphiurus murinus. Lineage (NCBI taxonomy): Eukaryota > Metazoa > Chordata > Mammalia > Rodentia > Gliridae > Graphiurus > Graphiurus murinus. The sequence continues at coordinate 18,806 of PVLC010004515.1, read as the reverse complement.
GTAGTACTTATTTACCTAAATTATAAAGAATTAATCCTTTGTCCTGGCTCTTTTATTCTTTCTGAGTGGGAGGAGAACACCATGCTCTTGAGGGAGTTTATAAAATAGAGGAAGAAGCAGGGTGTGGTGACACACATCTGTAATCCTACTACTTGGGAGACTGAGATAGAGGGATCAAAGGTTTGATGCCAGTCTCAACTTAGCAAGACTCTGTTTCAAAATAAAATGGGGCTGGGGTGTAGTTCAGAAGGAAAATGTCTTTGGGATCAATCCTCAGTACCAAAAATATAAATACATATGTAAATTATAGGAAGAGATCAAGACATGAACTCAAACAGGAATCACAGAAAAGTGAATGAGGTAACTATCCAGAGGAAGACATAAATGCAATCGATAACTAGTATCATTTATTTAGCACTCGATTTATGTTGAGCACTCTGTTTTGTGCATTACTTATGTTCTCATTTAATTTTCACAAGGTAATATGATCACTCATGATGATGATAATAATAGCAGCTATTAATAGCTTAGTAAATAACATTTACTAAGTGCTTAATATCTTCCAGCCACTGGGCTAGGTATTTTGATATATCTGACATAGGTATATATTTGTTCTATAGGTGAGGATAACTGGACCCACAAAAGATAAATGACCTATCCAAGATCACACAGATAGGCAGGTGCAGCTCTGATATTCAAACATAGGTTTAACTATTGAGCCCATGCTCTCCAAGTGTTCTGGAAATCCAGAGCAGGTGGGTTCTACTTGGTTCTTGCAGGTAAATGTGTACAGGGTTGGAAGACCCCATGGAGGAGTAAATGTGTACAGATGAGAATGGAATGGCCTATTCAGGGGCTGGCCTTTGGTCTCACTTGGTCAAACCTGAGGGCATATAATAGGGAATACTGGCTCAATGGCAAGGCAGTTCTCCTGCCTCTCCTAATTATCTTGCCTGTGTATGACAGAGGCTGCAGCTTCCCATTAAGCTTGTCACTCAGTTCTTGATCTTGAGGTAACTAAGGGCCCCTGGGAACTTGAACAGTCTCAACTCCACTCCAAGGTAGGACAAAGTACAGATCTACAACCAAAAATCATGCTGAGCAGTAAGTTGGTATCTCTCTCATTAGACCATGGACATTCAGGACATTTACAACAAGATCAAAAAAGATAAGAAGATGGGCACCCAGAGGAAGCAATGAGCAGCACCCAGCACATCTCATCAGGCCAGAAAAGAAAGTTCATCATGGACTCTGCTTATAGTAGCAAAAATTTGCCAATGATCAAAAGGTTCATGAGTATGATAGGATTGATGAATTAAATTATGAAAGACACAGAGAAAAGAATGCTATATGGTTGTTTAAAGGATAAGGTAAAATTGTATGTTCTACAAAGAAAAGATGTTTCTAAAATTTAGTAAGTGAAAAAAGCAGGCCACACAGCAATCTATAGTATGACCCAATTTAAATCCTAGAGCTGTGTTAATATACACACAATACCATTAACTGAAGTTATCTGACAGGGTGTTTCCAGCACAGAAAATTACAAGAGGGACTCTCACTTTCTAATTTGTGTATTTGTGTGTGTTGTCGACTTTCACAACAAGCCTGTCTTCCTTTTATAATTGGAAAAATAACTATCCTAATATTTCCATTCCACAAAACCAAAATGCTCCATCTTTAATCACCCTAATCTATTCTGTCTTTCACAACAGTAACATCTCTTGGATTATGTAGTACATTTTAAATTGTCTCCTATAACATTCTTATGAATGAACCAAAATAATACAGCACATATTAACCAGACTATAATACGGTCAAATGGCAAATGGATTATTTTACCTAAAGCATAGATGACAATCAGCAGAAATGTCTCCAAAGAAAGGCCATAGGACTTTTCCAATTTTATTAATACTTTAGATGATATAGAAAATGTACTCACCACGTCTGAGATGACTCAAAGCTGGCAGGATATCAGATACGTCAAAGAATGAAACAAATTCAAAATGAGCTCAGATGGGCTGGAATCGTGGACTAAATTTAAAAAGTGAAATTTAAATAAGAGAAAGAAAAAAGTCCTCAACGAAAAATTTTAAAGTCCATTTCATGAAGCCAGAAAAGGGGAAGTGTGTCCTGGCAGGAGCCCACATAAACACAAACAAACAAACCAAAAAAGATTTGAGGTTTGAGTCAATTCACAAGCACAGTTTGAGCCAACAGTTTAATGTCGCTAAATTATTTAGCTGGTAAAACACCAGAGCACAATTTTAGGTTGTATTAATCAAAGTACAGTTTCTAGATCCTAAAATGTAACATTGACTCACAATTTCCATCAAACCCTCCTGAAGTCTCCTGTTCAATTCTACGATTGACTGACACTTTAAAGGGGTCGCCGAGAAAGTGGAACACCTCCAGAGCAGACACATGAGATTGACAAAGGAAATATTCCATAATTGGAGTGGCTTTTGAAAGGACAAGAGACATTGGGTCCATAAAGGAGAAAGGATGGGGGATATATAGCTACCTCGAGATCTCCAGTGTTTTGCTATGGAAGGTATGCACTTATTCTGGTTACTCAGGTGACAGAATTAGGACTACTGCCACCCAGTGGTAGTAAGGAGGCAGATTTTTCAGTAAGCCTGTCAAAAGGCTTTCTGACCTTGAGAAGGTCCTGCAGGATGCTGAGCAGGTCGGCAAAGCAGAGTGTTAAGCAAGGCTGGATAAACAGATGCCCTGCAGCAGCATTACATAACCCTTTCAGCTCCCTTATTTTCTGTGTCATCACCTCATTTCCGTGTCCCCCTCTATACCAATGAGCCTATTCTCTGCAGTCCATGGAGTGGTAAGAACAGTTCTATCAGACCTGCTGGGGCTGGGGCTGCTGCTGCTTGCTAATTCTTATCCAAAGCCTATAGCAGCAAGACCCACTGCTTAAAGGGGGAGAGTGGATGTGGCAATGGAAGTCAAATGATGTCCCTCCCTGGACAGGCTCCTTTATAGTTTTCTGTCTCCCTATATATGACAGTCATCACAAGAACCTACAAAGCCCTAAACAATCTGGCCCTAGCGATCTCTGATCCCTTTTCCCACTACGCTTCCCATTGTTCAGTCCACTACTGCAACACAGGCTTCTTCATGATTTCTTAAATTCCAAGCATGTTTCTGACTTGGGGACTTTGCTTTTACTGTTCTCTCTAAGCTACCTGCCTATCTTTCTCTGTCACCTCTTTAAGGCTATACTCAAAGATCACCTTTTCAGTGAGGTCTTTCCTGATCACACCTTCTTCAATAAAATTTGTAGTTTGTACAGGCTTCCCCCTGCCACCACACACACGTGCACACACACACACACACACACACACACACACACACACATACACACATACGCACATACACATATACACATATACACTACTGGGCATTTGGGAACTCCTGTCACCCCATCTGAAGTTTTCCTGCATAGTACTAAATATCATGTAACAATATTTTATATTTTTATTTTGTTTTCCTATTTCCTTCTATTGGGTGTTAAGTTTCTTCTTTCTTCCTTTGAGTTTTTTATTTGTTTATTTGATTTGGTTTGTTTTTCTTTTCTTTTCTTTTTAGTATTGAACCCAGGAACATTCTACCTCTGAGCTACACCCCCAGCCCTATTTTATTTCTTAGTTTGAAACAAGGTCTCACTAAGTTGCTAAGGGTCTAGCTAAATTGCTGAAGCTAGCTTCAAACCTACAATCCTGATCCTCCTGTCTCAGTCTCTCAATTACTGGAATTACAGGCATGCACCACCATGCCCAGCGAAAATTAAATTTCATACATGCAGGGATCATGCCTGACATGTTTTCTGTGGTATCTCAGACTGTAGAACATTAGCTGGCACATAATAGATGCTCAGTAAATGCTTAATGAATTGAATCCTGAATCTGTGCCATTTTCTGCGGTCTTAATGATTTCAATAAAAGAAATTTCATATGTCGATAAAAAAAGAGAAAATTCAAATGGGATCCTCAAATGATAACAAGAAGTTACATACTATACTAGTAAGGTTTGGGATGATTTTGTCTATTTTTCTCAATTGTTCTAATGAAAGTTGATGCCTCAGAGATCCCCAAATGGGCCACCAAGAGATGCCATGCAAGAAAGATGATTTCAAGATGGGTGGAGGAGAGAGAGAGAGAGAGAGAGAGAGAGAGAGAGAGAGAGAGAGAGAGAGAGACTTGACTTAGGACCAATGGACTCTTTGGCTTATGTGACCCAAAGAATTTTAGCGCCTGCCAGTCAGAGACAGATAGGGATTTTTTCAGAAAGCAAGAAATACACATTCAAGGAGAATGTGGGCCACCTGAGAGTGAGAAAAGGCAGCCTTATTCTCATTTTAAATAGTAGTAAACTAAAAAATAAGGAGGTCCTATGACTTACCCAAGGGTACACTGCTAATATCACAAAGATGTTAAAGCCAATGTTATTGATCACTGTCTTCAGTGTAAGATGAAAATAAGATGAAAATCGGTGATGACAATGTAAAGCTAACATGTACTTAGTACTAATCACACATTAAGCACTGGGCTAAATGTTTGACACACATCATCTTATTTAAAGCTCAGAACCACCCCATAAGGTAGATACTATTATATGACCATTTCTCAGTGTGAAGTCCTCCTGTATATAATCAACCATACCCACAATTCCACTTCACCTCTGTCTTGGTTCCATGAGAAGCATTCTTTCATTCATTCTCTCTTCTACATGGCAGGCCAGTGGAGAATCTGGCAGTAACCTTCTAGTTGCTATTCGAATTCTGTACTCCATGTAGCTCAGATCTCCAGCCCATGGTGTGATTTCAACCATTACTTTCCCTGTTAACTCTGTTGAGAAGGCCCTTCTTTCCCCTGCTAGCTCTGTTCTGTCATTTTTCCCCAGAGAACACTTTAAATGCAACACCCTACAGAAATCCTTCCACTGTCTTTTCACCACAATCTCATTCATTATACAATCTACACATCTTGTTTGTCTCTGGTCACTTCTAGCTCTGCAATATTGGTCCTCTTCCCTCTCAGGTTTGTTCTTCTCAGTTAGACTATAAACACAAGGGAGCAGCTGGGCCTCATACTCCTTGAAGTGCCCTTTGTGCTCCATGAAATACATTAGCTTATATGTAGTAGGTGGTCAACAATTAGTTTGCTGGCTTAATAATAATATTATAACCTCATGGATGTAAAAATGTTCTTCTCAAAGTACTCTCATACATCTTATCTCACTTTAGCCCCACAGCAACCCTGAGAGATAAAAGAAGCAGATCTTATTTTTCTAATAAGTACAGATAAGGAAATTGAGGGCCAGGAGTTTAAGTAAGTTGTCTCAGGTGACATACAGATAATTGAGTCCAGATCTCTGGACTTTGAGCCCAGTCTTCGCACTAGACCACACTGATTCCACCAGAAAGGTATTACTAGTGGGAAAAATGCTAATAACATTCCTATAAAGCCCTTGTCTTGATTCTATCACTGGAGCAAAAGCAATAAAGAATGCCAAGAGGCAATATCCTCCGTTAAGATTGGGAAGGTAGGTAAATTCACATACTCTGGTGAGAAGCGCCTGGGGCTTATCAGATGGACAGTGATGACTCTTTTATATTCACTATGAGGAAGGGACTGGGGCTGAATACTGCCCCATATAGAGCAGATTAGCTCAACCCTTATCAGAAGGGAGGCAGCTTAGCAGGCAGCATGGTAAATGTGAGAGAGCACTCAGAATCAAGGAACCTGAGTTCAAGATCCAGTTTTGCTACAAGCTACCTGTGTGACCATGGAAAAGGTACCTCATCTCTCTGCAGCTGTTCTTCCTCACTCAAAATTCCAGCATTCCATAAATCGATGACACAGGTCATGAATTAGTGAGCCATGGACCACAGAAAGACCTTCTTTAGGGCAAATAGGGTTGCATTTTTTAAAATTCTTAACTAATATTGAAAAATCAGAGGATTCTAAATAAATGTTCAGATGTCTAAGTTCTCCACAAAAATAAGAAAATCTAGTTAAAATTGGAAGACTTAAGCCGAGTGTGGTGGCACACAACTGTAATCCCAGAACTTGGAAGGATAAAACAGGAAGATGGCAGTTTGTGGTCAGCCCCAGCAACTTTTTGTTTTATTGTAGTAATTCGTGCATTGTAAGCTTACATCTTTGTTAGGTACAAATTGTTAACGACATATTTGCACACTTTTCTCATTTGATCCCTTCCCCAATTCCTACCCCGCTCCCTCGCCCTCCCTCCCTCTCAGGTTCAGTTCAGTGAGTGACTTTGATATAGTTGTTAAAGTATATTATGTGCCTTAGGGTGTCCCTCCTCCCCGTCCATCCCCTTCGATTTAATCAACTTCTTTGCTTATTGAGGGTCTCTCCTTTTCATCTGGAGACCCTCTTATGCCCCATTTTCTCCCTAGCATCCACATATTAGGGAGAACATATGCTTCTTTACTCTTTGTGACTGGCTAATCTCACTTAACATAATGTTCTCCAGTTGCATCCATTTCTCTGCAAACAACATGATTTTGTTCTTCTTTATGGCTGAGTAAAATTCCATTGTGTACATAGCCCATAGTTTTGTAATCCATTCATCTGTCGATGGACATCTTGGCTACTTCCATAGTTTGGCTATTGTGAATTGTGCAGCTATAAACATAGATACACATGCATAGGTCTGATAGTTTGGTTTCCATTCTTTTGGGTAGATACCCAGTAGTGGTATTGCTGGGTCATATGGTAGGTTCACTCTCATTGGTCTGAGGGTCCTCCATACTGTTTTTCACAGTGGTTGCACAAGTTTGCAATCCCACCAACAATGTATTAGGGTTCCCACTTCTCCACACGCTCGCCAGCAAGTGTTGTTGTTCATGTTTTTTATGATTGCCATTCTGATTGGGGTTAGGTGAAATCTCAGGGTATTTCACCTAACCCCAGCAACTTATAGTGAGGTCTTTTGCAACCTAGTGAGACCCTGTTTCAAAATTTAAAAAAATGAAATAGGGCTGGGGATGTAGCTCAGCAGAATGCCCCTGAGTTCAATCCCCAGTACCACACACAAAAAAGGAAAACTTAGCAAGACACAGGGGCACACACCTGTAAGCCCAGTACTTGGGAGACTGAAACAGGAGGTAATAGGTTCAAGGTCAGCCTCGGCAACTTAGTGAGAACCTCAGCAACTTAGCAAGACCCTATTTCAAAATTAAAAAGGGGAGCTGGAGGTGTAGCTCAGAGATAAAATGTCTCTGGGTTCAATCCCCAATAACACCTCCCCCACCAAAAAAAAAAATGGAAGACTTCACATGGACTATGATTTCTAATATTTCTAGAAAAAAAAAGATCTGGATACATGAGGTTATTTCTCATCTACTTATTATTTATAATATAACATAGTAGTTAGTGTGATAAGTTCCATAGGGAAAATCTAAAGCCAGATAGTCAGGAGCTCTGAACTGGCAAGGCTGAGGGATCCTTCAAGGCCTACAATTTTACAAAGGGTGAACAAAGAATGCCTCACTGATAAGGTCACCAGATTGCCACAGGTCCACAATGGAACCCAGTAGCAGCTGCTCCCTTTAGATAGAGTAGGTGAATGAATATTAAATATTAAATATTCTAATATCCTCAACATACCATGTGCAGAGTAAAAAGACACTAATATAGGTTGATAGGAATAAAAAATAGAGTTTTAAGCTAGTTATTTGATATACAAAGGCGATGAAAGAGGTTCAGATGATAAATACTGAAGTCTGAACAAAGAGTAGAAGCACAGTGAGCAAAGCATTTGTGTCAGTGAACAAGGGCTTGGCTACTAAACAGAGGCTTACTTACTAAACAAGAGCAGCTAAACACCCCAATAAACCCAGGTGCATTTCCTGTCTAATGGGGTCAATGCAATTAGCTTGATACCTGTAGCCATACCCCTAACTTGCCCTTACATCACAGGCCAAGGCCATTACACACTATTAAAACTCTAATTAGAGAACAACCAACTCTGTTGACCTATGCATAATGGGAGGAGAAGGGGAGAAAAGGGAAATACATATTACTCTATTCTTTTATTAGTGATTTCTTATCTGGTCTAGGATTTGGCAAATTATTCCTCTAGTTGTTAGTTTTTCCAAATGAGAAATGAGTATTTCAACATTTTTTACAATGTCCTACAGCATGTATAAGTATTGTTTCACGAAATGTTTGCTTATATACATATATATGTATATATACACATACACACATATATATGCATAAAATGATGTATAACTTTGATATATGAAACTATATAAGCCAGGTATGGTGGCTAATGCTTGTAATCCAAGTACTTGGGAGGCTGAGACAGGAGGATTCAGGTTCGCAGCCAGCCTCAGCTACTTAGTGAGGCCCTCCACAACTTAGTGAGACTCTGTTTCAAAATAAAGAATAAGAAATAGGACTAGGGGTATAGCTCAGAGGTAGAATGCCCCTGGGTACAATCCCCAGTACCAAAAAAAAAAACCTACATAAACAAACATTTCATGAAGCAATATTTTTACCATTACTCATTACTTACTGTGTAGAGTGCAGCTTTTTCCTATTCCATTCATTTATTGTTGTTGTTAATGCTAGTCACTACTCACAGAGTTGATTTCCTGAGCAGTATGTAATGATTGGCAGATTGAAACCTACTGCTCTAGATCAATGGTTCCCAAATCTGACCCAATGTCACAATCCCTTGAAGTCTTTGTTCAACTTGTATTCTTTGTGTGTGTATGTGTGTGTGTGTGTGTGTGTGTGTGTGTGAAACTTTTGATGGAAGAACCTTGCACTTTCTAGGCAAGCACTCTACCCCTGAGCTACATCCCCTGCCCTTGGCTGTCTGTCCTTTGACATAACTTCTGTGATCCTCAATTTCCTTGTCTGTAAAATGGGTATAATAGCTATCTCATAAGACTATTGAGGATAAGAGTTTACACATGTAGAGAATCTAGTACATTAGAAATTGCTCAGTTAAATGATAGGTATTATCATTGTCTTGTATTAATTTCAAGGCTGATTACAACATCAGTTTATGTTGAAGAGTTTTGTGAGGAATATTCAGGCTTTGAGGCAAGAAGTGAATGCCCTGTCTCTATTCTTTCTTATTTGTAGAGATCCCTAGCACATGCAGACCTTTGATTGTCCTCTGAGACCAAGCTGGGTAGAGTGCCAATTAAGCAGAGCCACTGTGGTTTTCTGCCATCAATTCCACCTAACTCATTCCCATCTTTCCTACCATTTTGAGCCCCAGGTCTCCCAAAGGGGAAACAACCACTTTCTTTTTTCAGAAAGAAATTCCTCAAAGCCTTTCCTGATGTCTACCACTGAGCTACATATACCTCCAGTACCAAAACATATTCTTGAACTTCTTTCCAAACCTATGGAAACAAGACTTCTGCAGGGCAAAGCCCAAAAGTCTCTATTTTTCCCCCAAGAACCAGCTATGTACTGACCTTAAGGAATTACAGTTATCCTCAACAGGAGAAGCAAATTGCATCAATAATAAATATTATTATCAAATGTACGCTCCAAGCTGGGCATGGTGGCACACACCTGTAATCTCAGTACTTGGGAGTCTGAGACAGGAGGATCTCAGGTTCAAGACCAGTTTCAGTAATTTAGCAAGACTCTCAGCAATGTAGCAAGACCCTGTCTCAAAAAATAAATAAATAAAAAGGGCTGAAGGTGTAGTTCAAAGGTAGAATGTCCCTGGGTTCAATCCCTAGTACCACATACACACACACACACGCACACACACACACAATGTATACTTCATGCCAGTGCTAGCCACATATGAGCTTTCCATTCATTATCTATTCATTATCTAACTTAAATTCCCACAACGACCCCCCAACTTACAGATAAGGAGACCTTGTCTCAGCTTCAATAAGTTGCTGAAAGGCACAGGCAGGGAGGTTAAGGCAGTGGCACAGTTGTGATCCATTAGGGGTCGTTTGTTTGAGCCCACTATTCTACATATACTGACTTTTCCCATCCCTATCCTGCTTCAGAGGCATAGGATTTGTTCTGGAATATTCTATAACAATACAAATTCTAGGTTATACACTCAAATAGTCTAGCCACTAAAGGCAAGAAATAGACATGAAACCACAACACCAATAATACTTTGCACTTACATTGAGTTTTACTGTTTCCAACACGCATGTCTACTTTCTCCATGTTGCTACTTTTCAGATATTCTGTGAAGTGGAAGGGGAAGGTGCAAAAACAGAAACAGAGAGGAGATGCAACTTACCCAAAGTCTCACAGTAAGTTCACAGACAATTGGCAATACTCTGACTCCCTCTGACAGAGTCTACACTTGAGCTGGCTTTTTCCAGAGCTCCCAGCTCCAGCCCATTTCAAGAATAGCTCTCTTTAAGGATGAAGAGGAAGGAGGCTTGATTTCCACCTCCCTCCCCATAGAATTTACCAGCAAGTTCAGAAACAAATGGGCTCTCCATACCCATTGCCTGAGGGACAGGTTGCCCTGACCTCCACGGATCTGTGCTGATGACTGGCTGCATTTCTATTTTTGCCATGCAATTTGTAAAAAGTTCTGCACTGTGTTTCAAAGAAAAATAATGGATTTCATGATGAAAGAGAAAAGTTCCATCCCTCCCACAGAGGTTAAATGCCACCAGCCACTAGCAAAGCAGCCTTTGGAAGTCTTTACTGAGCAAAATGTTGAGAGACCATAGAAAACCTACTTGATGGATTCGACCAATCTTTGCAATGGCAGAAAGGTGCGGGAAGGATGAATGGCCCCCATTTAGCCTTTCTGGCTGAGACCCTGCCTCTATTAAGAACATCCCCTCTATTTCTAACACAGAGAGGGGTGTTGTTTGCAGAATGTATATGATTATGTCACAAATGAATAGTTATTTATCAAACACTGTATCAATTCTAAAATTTTTCTTCACCCCTTCTTTTTCACAATGCACATCTTTTTGTTCTCCCCTTTAAAGCTCTGGAGGCAAGCCTCCCACTCACCCACCACACACACACACACACACACACACACACACACACACACACACACAGTGGAAATAAAAGCAAGACTCCTTTATCTTGGCTTCAGTCGGGACCCCATCTATAAAGTGAAGAGGCTGAACCACGGTCTATTAGGTCCCTTCTCTGGTTCTAAGATTCTGATAAAATAGGTGTGGGAAGCCCCAACCCTTCCCCACATATTCCTGATTCAGGTAGTGATCATGAAGAAGCTAAGAAGCTAATTGACTTCAAATTGTATTTTAGCCAGGCGTAGTACTGAATACCTGTAATCCCAGGATTTGGGAGGCTGAGACAGGAGGATCACAGGTTTGAGGACAGCCTCATAAAATTACTGATGCCTTCAGCAACCTAGCAAGACCCTGTTTCCAAATAAAATAGGGCTGGGTTGTAGCTCAGAGGTAGAATGCCCCTGACTTCAATTCCCAGTACCATATACACAGAAAAAAAAAATGTTTTAAAGCAATCTTTTGTTGAAAGGAATTAAAAAGTGGGATAAAGAAAACAAATTTCTATTATGCCCATAAGCACACTGATATCCTAAATGATGAGGATTACACTGCCTTTCCCTACTCTTGTTTTATTTCTCCTTCTCCTTATGGACAGTCTGGGCAGCAAAGCTTGCCCACCCAGTCTTCTTTCCTCCATGTGTGGATTCTTCTTCCCCTGTGAAGGTGGCGGGTGAAAGCCACCCCTGTAATAGCTGAGCTTTCAGCCTGAGAGAGCTTCAATCTAATACCATTCTCACCTCAGTGGAAGTGTTCCATTTGATGTCAGAGAAATCAAAGAGTTATTAAATTTGCTTTATGGCTGCAACTCCTTTTTAGTTTGGCCAGGCTGGCTTCAGATTGGATGGTTTTGTAGATTTCAATATCAAGATATCAAGAAAGCACAAAATATCTCAGCTTTTTTTTTTTCAGTACTGGGGATTGAACTCAGGGGCGTTCTACTTCTGAGCTATACTCCCAGCCCTATTTTTTTCTTCATTTTGAAACCGGGTCTCACTAAGTTGTGGAGTGCCTCACTAGGTAGATGAGGCTGGCTGTGAACCCGCATCCTCCGGTCTCAGCCTCCCAAGTACTGGGATTACAAGCATGCGCCACCATGCCGGGCTCAGCTTTTTAATTTATATTGTCAGTCACCAAAGTGAGTCCTTCCCTGTGGGGATGCTAACTAGATCTGCACTGGCTGCTGTTTGCCAACATAACATGTGCCTCTCTCCTGCCTGCTTTCCAGGGCTGGGTCCAAGACAATGAGATGGCACAGGAAGGGTGGGAGATGCTCTCAGGGCAGTTTGAAAAAGAAACCCAAGGAAATGAAGTATATTCTCACTCTTCTCCAGTATAGCAAAGTGTTTTGGGCACCTTCTGCATGAATGTGACCAAAATACCTAAGAACAAGTTAGAGAAGAAAAGGTTTATTTGGCTCATGGTTTCAATGTTCAGTCCACAGTTATCCAGCTCCAAGGCAGAATCATCTTGGTGGCAGAGGATTGTGGAGGAGAGTTTCTCATAACAGCCAGAAAATGGGTTGGGAAGGGAAGAAGGAAAGAAGGAGGGAGTGAGAGACAGAGAGAGAGAGAGAGAGTGTATCAGAGACAAACAGACAAAAAGGACAGAGCCAGGGACAGTCCTCAAAGCCATACCCCAGTAACCCACCTCCTCCAGCCATAGGAACCTAGGCCAAATTGTCTAATTTGGGGGGACGTTCCAAATCCAAACCATAACACAGAGAGATGCACATCGAACTGCGTGTGTCTGAAGCCAAGTCACTGAATCTCCTGGGCCTTAGTCTGCTCATTGTCAAATAGAGATAATATTAAGAGATAACAAAAAGTTGATACAGAGATCAAATGAGGAAAGAGTCAAGAACAATACCCAGCATGTGTTAATATCTCAGTAACTGCTGGTAGTACTGATTATTATTCTTCGGCCTGAACTGGTCTTTCAGCTTTCTAATGTTTAACATGCTGCATTTTTCTGGCCATCTCATTTCACCAAAGGATCTGAAAGCACACTAGAGATGGGGCCACTTCAGGAGAGGATTTTGAAACTGCCTATTTTCCTGTTTATTCACTCAAAAAATATTTATTGTCTACCTATTACATGCCATATACTGTGCTAGGTGATGAAAACCTAATGTTGACCAAGACAAAGTCCCTGCTTAACAGAGTTAACACTCTAGAAGTGGGGGAGGGACAGATAGACAAGAAATGCAATGAATGAGACACACATGAGCTTGGTGAGCTTGAGGGACAGAAAGTACATCTGGGGCTGGTGGTAAGGCAGGAGAGGGAGAGTAAAATAAGATGAGGCTGCAGAGGAAGGCAGGGTCCAGAACATTCCAACTTTGAAAGCCAGATAAGGAGTTTTGTCTCTATCCTAAGAACATCAGCATATAAATGGAATGTTTGCAGCAAAGAATTAATATATGCAGATGTTTAAGTTCTTGCTGGTTATGGTATGGAGTTGAGATTGTTGTGCACAGGGCTGCCATAAACTGAGACAAGAAAGACTTCCCTTCCTCAAGTTAAAAACAATAAAATTAGGTTAGTCCTCTTTTGTACAGCCTAATCGAATTTAAGTCCTGCCTAAGGGAGTTCACCAGAAATGTGGCAGGCAGCAGCAGGAGCTGTGTGCACCCACATTGCTCCCATGTGCGCATATCCTGTCACTGGAATACATGTACTATCAACAGCACTATGCACCCTACTGTTCTACCCCCTCCCCAGATGAGGCAACTATGGATAAGAGGGATAGGACTTCAGCCTGCAAGAGCAATGCAGTGGGAGAAACACACTTGGTTTGTGCAGGACAGAGACCATTTATGTGTGTTACTGAGTGTGTACATTTATGTGCATATATGCATATATGCATGTGTGTTCCTGATTCTGTGCAAAGCCATTGCACTGGTGCAGTTTTATGTAGAAGCAGGCTCTCTTCCACTGCTTTCACATTTGGAGCCAAGAAGCCCGGAATGCCTGCATCCGTCTTCACAATCTTATGTAAGTTAGTATGTGTCTGGGATATTAATGGCACACCCACAGCTAGGGTGCCCTTGTGTAGTATGTAACCTGAACAACCCTACATGCCGATCCTGGGAGCAAAAGTGGAAAGAAGAGGCTATTGCAGTGGTCTGAAAAAGAGATGGTGGTGGCTGATGCTAGTTTATAGCTGAGGAGGTGCTTAGAAATAGTCAAAATTGAGATGTATTTTAATGGTAGGTTAATAGGATTTGCTGATGGAAAAGACATGTGCAAATAAACAAGAGAAATTCAGGAGAATAATTAGGAATTTGACCTAAGCAAGCAGGGAAGTGCTAATGCCATTTACTGGAACATATTTGCAGGAGAAAAATCACAAGTCCTGCAATGGGAAGTTTCCACCTAGTACAGATGCCCACCTAAGTGTCAGACTTATCCATATATGTATCTTTTCTTTTTGTACTGAGGATTAGGCCCAGGGGCATTCTACCTCTGAGCTATACCCCCATATCTTTTTAGTTTTTATAATTAGGATCTTGCTAAGTTTCTGAGGATGGCCTCAAACCCTCAATTCTCCTGTCTCAGCCATTCAAGTACTGGGATTACAGGTATGTGCCATCATGCCTGGCCAGTTTCTATATCCTAAACTCCTTTCCCTTGAGCATTTCACCTTATAAAAGGGACCTCTGGAAATTTGGTAAGCCCTGATACTTAGTTCCACCTCACTAGGTTTCTTTCTGTTCCTCCTTTAATCTGTGATAAAATAATAATTTCAGTTTATTCCTATCAGTTTCTCTAGATTTCTCATTTATTTACAGGATCCTGTACTTCCCTATCTCCCCATTCTCCCTCTCACCATTTCCAAATGTCCCTTTCTGAAGTTGCTTTTTGTCAAAACCCCAAAGCTTTCCTCTCTGGGGAATATGCCTCATTCAAGGACAGATCTTCCATCTGCCACTGCCAAGTAAACCAGAACTCCACAGCTTCACTCAAATCCTCTCCTCCATAGAGGTCAAAGGAACTTGGAGCATGGAACAAAGCCAATGGCACAGGAAAAAATGCGCCAAGTGCTGAGAAATTAAAGAAAGTCACCCTGACATGAGGAAAAAAGAATTAATCAGGAAATTGTGTGTGTGTGTGTGTGTGTGTGTGTGTGTGTGTGTGTGTGTGTGTGTGTGTGCGTGTGTATGGTTATGGTACTGAGGATTGAACCCAGGAGCATTCTACCTCTAAGCTACACCCCCAGCCCCAGCCCTATTTTATATTTTTCTTTTTGAAATAGGATCTCGCTAAGTTATGGCACGCTGGATTAATCAGGAAATCTTAAGGTCACTGTGATCTCTTTGATTGCATTAACATGGAGTAGCAGACAACTACAGATTGATTAATGTTTCAGAAGGAGCAAACAAATGTAAACTAGAAGAGTGGAGCTGGGAGCTGCATCTTCTATAGGCGGAGGCAGCAGTGGGAGCAGAAGAAACTCAAATATTCTCATTTCTGGGCCAGACACATTCCCCTAGAACCCATGGTCCAGGTACCATGAACCTTTCATAAACATAAATCACCCCTGTGCATGGTGCCCATCACTCACATTAGATCGTGCCTGCTATGGCCTGGAGTGGGTTTTAGAGGAGTAGCTCACTCTTGGTGATCCAGGTGAGGCTTTGGGGCCACCCTTGCTTTGCACACCCTACCTCTGACTTTTACTTCCTAGAGCTCCTTGTTCCTTCCTCCCCCTATCCCTCTTGCTGTGGTGCTAAGGATAGAATCCAGGGCCTTATGCATGCTAAGCATATACTCTACCCCTGAGCCACATCCCCAGCCCATGTCTTCCTCTTAATCTATCCATATTGCTAGAAGCCCACCTTTTCAACAACCGCTTATAGACCTGCCCTCTGTAAGTCAAAGATGCCATGCTGTGGCAAGCCTTACGTCATTCTAGCCAGCCAAAAATTAAGTGGCCTGAATGGTGGCGGTGGGGGCGGGGCTTTTGGAAGAAAACTGCCTATGGCAGACAAGCACATGAGAGAAAATACCAGTAATAACCAGGCATGGTGGCACATGCCTGTAATCCCAGCACTTAGGAGGCCAAGACAGGAGGATCATAGGTTCAAGGTTAGCCTCACCATGTTAGCAAGACCCTCAGCAACTTAGCAAGAGCCGGTTTCAAAATAAAATAAAAATAGGGCTGGGGTTGTAGCTTGGAGTTAGAATGCTCCTGGTTCAATCCCTAGTATAAGATAGAAAGGAAGGGAGGGAGGGAGGATCATTAACAATTGTAGCCTAATTTCTTCAACTGTATCTATATGTCAGGCAATGGCCTGCATGCTCTGCATACCTTATTTCATCCAATCTTCACAACAAGGAAAGTATGATTAGTGTCACCATTTTATAGCTGAAAAATGAAACCGGCTCAGAGAGGTTTAGGTACATGTTAAAAGTCACAGTGCTAGAAACAAGCAAAGCCAGGATTTAAACCTGACTCTGCAAGTGCTCACAACCAGCTAAGTATGCACTGTAGACCCGGAAACATCCTTTTATTTTCTACCTCTTTCCTCCCCTTACTAAAGATGCTCCAAATATCTCCAAAAACATGGCAATGGCTCCAAAACCTATGGACTCTGCTTCAGTCCTTAACCTTTCCACTCACGTTCCCTACTCACTCAAGCAGACATGTCTTGAACTTATTTTAATTCTCCCAACCTGCTAGTTCTCTATTTGCCATTATCTGCCAGCAATATCCCAAAGTCCAGGCTCCCAACTTCAGAACCATCCCTAGCTCTTCTCTCTCTGAACATCTCCAGCCAGGTACCAAATTATGGTGATTTTTTTTTCTCCAGAATGTCTCTTGAATCTACCCTTTCTTCATGTCAAATGCTTCTTACACACCTTTGGCCACACTTAAAAAAACACAGATGTATTATTACAGTTGGGCTTACTGGCACATGCCTATAATCCCAACACTTTGGAAGCTGAGACAGGGGGACTGCAGGTTTAAGGACAGCCTCAGTAGCATAGTGAGGCCCTGTTTCAAAAATAAAATAGGGCTGGGGTGTAGCTCAGAGGTAGAATGCCCCTGGGTTCCATCTCCAGTACCACAAAAAAATTACTATTTCAGTTTCCATGCATCAGATGTCCAGGCACAGTTGGCCCCAATATTCTGCTTAAGATTCTACCAGCCTGAAATCAAGGTGTTGGCTAGGGCTATGATTCTCATTAGAAGCTCAATTAGTATAAAGCATAAAAGTATAATGTTAAAAATTTCCATATACCTTTCACTTGGATTTTCCAAATGTTAACATTTTGTGACATTTTCTTCATCCTTATCTCTCACTCTGTACATATTTATCTATACACACTGTACTTTTTCTGAGCCATTTGAGAGGAAGATGGAGATCACATCCTTTTGTTCTTAAATACTTCAGTATTTAAAAACAACGGCATTTTCTTTTTCTTTCATAACACAAGACAATTATCAGAAACAGGAAATGAATATCTACATAACATTAAATTTAAAGACCTCTTTCAATTTTCACTGATTATTCCTGTAAGATTATTTAGTTAATGTGTGTGTGTGTGTGTGTGTGTGTGTGTGTGTGTGTGTGTGTGTGTGATATGCTGGGGTTTGAACCCAGAGACATTCTACCTATTTGGAAAGGGGGTCTCACTAAGTTTTGAAAGGCCTTGCTAAATTGCTGAGACTAGCCACGAACTTGCGATCCTCCTGTCTCAACCTCCCAAGTACTGGGATTACAGGCATGTACCACCACACTCGGACCAATAAGATAAAAAAAATATATATATATCTGGTGTAGTATTCAAGCATAGATCAGTTCTACAGTTTAGTTTCTATGTCATTTTAGTACCGTTTGAATACTGGGAACAATTTCTCAGGGTTTTTTTTTTTCTTGTGTTTTTTTGGCCTTGACAGTTTTGGAGATTGCACTGGTCTCTGATTTCTGCTACCCTTTGTATCACAGTGGACAGGAAAACAAACTATTCCCTGAATTCCCAACTTCAGAATTACAGAATCTGGAAGAGACCAGATTTATTACTACTCTACTGGTCCCAAACTGTTGTCATACACCTCTCAAAATTTTAATTATAGCCTGGAGCAGTGGTGCACACCTGTAATCCAAATACTTGGAAGACTAAGACAGGAGGATCGCAGGTTCAAGGCCAGGTTCAGCAACTTAGCAAGATCCATTTTTTTTAAAAAAAGGCTGTGGGTATAGCTCAGAGGTAGAACACACTGGGTACTACCCCCAGTACCAAAGGGAAAAAATTATGCCATTTACCCAACATTAATGTCAAAATTAACTCACTTTTCATTATTTTTTAAAATATGTGTGGCACTGGGGATTGAACCCAGGGCCTTACACACACTATGCAAGCCTTCTATCACTAAGCAACATCCCCAGCCCTTTTTATTTTTTGAGATCACATATCAGTAAATTGCTGAGGCTGGCATTGAACTTGTGATCCTTCTTTCTCAACTTCCCATGAACTGGGATTACAGGCGTGTGCCACCATAAACAGTTCATCTTTTATTTATTTATGTATGTATTTATTTATTTTGTACTGGGAATGGAACCCAGGGTATATTCTGAGATATACCCCCAGCCCTTTTAAATTTTATTTTGAAAAGGATCTCACTAAGTTGCTTAGGCTGACCTCAAAGTTGTAATCTTCCTGTCTCAGCCTCCAAAGTACCGGAATTACAAGTAGATGCCACCATACTTGGCTCCAGTTTCTTTTTTTTTTTTTTTGCGGTACCGGGA
>PVLC010004514.1:0-84333 GCA_004027655.1 Graphiurus murinus | reverse complement strand
GGAGAATTCTTAGGTGAACAAAAATTTGACTTAATGGAAGGTAACGGAGGAGGGGGGGACACCCTAATGAGCATGATGTACTTATAAGATCACATCAAAGTCAATCACTAAACTGACCAGGAGATAGGGGGAGGGTGGGTGGGAATTGGGGAAGGGTTAATGAGAAATATGTGCATGGATGTCTTTACCTGTACTAGCTCGTACCCAACAAAAATGTGTAATTAACCCGGTTGTACCCAAAAAATGTATAAAATTCCAGGCTAAAAAAATAAAAAAAGAAATAAAAAATTAAAAAAATAAATAAATAAAATAAAATAAAATAGGGCTGGGGATGTAGTTCAGAAGTAGAATGCCCCTAGATTGAATCCCCAGTATCACCCAAAAAAAAAAAAAAAAAAAAAGCATAAGGTGGCCCTAAGACCAAAAAGTTTAAGAACTACTGGTTTAAAATAGTGATGACTCAGAAATAACCCAAATGTCTAAAAGAAAAAGTTGATTAAATTACACACTACAAATCAGAATAATGTATATAAGTATCTAACATTTTATAACATTTTGTTGGGTTGTAAAAGCAGGTTATAAAATATATTCAGTTTTATTAAAAATATAAATATATAATATGCTTATTGCAATGTTATAATTCCAGGGAGTTAAGCTGTTTTTTTCTGGAGAAGGAAGGTAGAAAATATTTTTAAAAGGTGCTATAAGAGTAGCAGGCTGCATCATGAGATACTGTTGCCTCTTGGGTTTTGATGAAGACATCTTGTTCTCTACTAATTTTGTGACATTGCCAACTTATTTAACCTAATTTTTTTTCTCCTTATTTTAAAAATCAGGGTAGCAATACTATCTCTCTGACTCATTTTAAGAATTGAGATAGTATATCTGGCTTGTAATAGCTGTTCAGTGTGTTTTCTTCCCTCTAACATCTCTCTCAGCTCAAATCCTGTATGTATATCCTATATAATACATACACACACACACACACACACACACACACACACACACACAATACCACAGTCTGTCTGTGATATTCAGTGACTAATAAAACTTCCTCTGAAGTCAAAAGAAGGGTCTTTTGACAACAAGAGGAACATATATCATGTGAATATCATCTTATTTCTGTGGAGTGATACAAATAATAGAGAAAGTAACCGCCATTGTATGCATGCCTTTTGGTAAAAGATAGGTAAGGGGAACTAATATTTAGTGAACTGCAATTTTAAGTCCTAGGCCAAGCACTTTTATAAAATTGCTAGTCGTCTTACAGACATAACAAGAAATGGCCTCATAAAGAGATTAAGGAATTTGTCCTAGTCATTTGTGGAGGTGAAGCTAATTTAAACCCACACCTGGCTAACCATAAGTTTTGTGCTTTTAAACCATATAATATGTTACATCTGACTAATGAGGAATGAAAAACCACCCAATGAACACAAGCTACAGCTCACTCAGCTTTCCACACTAGAAGACCGAATGGATTTTGAGGTGAGAACAGCCTGGATTAAGATTCAGATACTTCAAGATATCTCAGCCTTAATGATTCATTCTCCAGTGTTCAATTAAATTAAAATAATGTATACCAGATCCAGCACTTAGTATATCATACATTCAGTAATTGAGGCAAATTATTACAATAATTTTAACACCAAGCCAGAAGTTTGGGTTCCTGTTCATGAAATAGAAAAAAACAAAACCATTCCCACAGGTCCACAGTCCCTTACTTGAAACTCTGTGGAGCCATGTGAGTTTTGTTTCAGAATTATAGAAAGATAGTATGTGTTTTTATCATATGTTATGTAACAGCCTTGGCAGTGTTCAGAGACATCTCATAATCAAACACATTCACTATTTCTGCCTTGAAATATAGGGATATTCACACTAAGCAAAATGAAGGAAGACAATAAATAGCCTCCTGTCAGCTCAGGTAAAGTCTTGATGCTAAATGAGTAAAGAAAAAATCTTTTACTTTTTAGAGCTTATTGTATATCAAGGGTTATAGGGAAGGGGTTATGAACTTGTAAAGCATACAGTATTGTTTCAAGGAGAATAAACAAATAATTTACCTTACCAACTGAGATAAGTGATAGCTCTCTTTTAGAAGTCCTAGGTTAACGCAGTAAGTTTCTGTGGCCCCTGGTCTCAGATACTAATAATTATATCCAAGGAGAGAAAACACATACCTCTTTCCTCAAATAAATGTGCTTCATTTTAAATAAAGTTGAGGACTAAAGTACCTTATTTCTTCTAGAAGGATCTACCTTTATCAGAGCAACAATAAAAAGCCAGATCCATTTGGATCATCTCCTCTTTCCAAATTCTCTTTTTTATAATAGAATCTTCTTCCCTTTAGGTGAGAATAGAAAATGATATTCTGCATTGTGGTCTTTTTAAGTACTATAAGATCTACAAATACTAAATCCTCCTGAACTGTAAAGAGACCAACATTATAGGCTGTGTTTGGTTCTGAGCAAAAGTAATGAAGAAAAAAATAGTAACCATGTGATTGGTAGATCTATTAATTAGCTTGATTTACTAATCTTACAATGTGTACACATATCATACAGTAAATATATGAAAAATTTTATATTTGTCAATTAAACCTTAATAAAGTTGGCAGAAAAAAAGGAAACCTACCTTTTCTTTTTGTGGCACTGGGCATTCTACCTCTGGGCTACACCCCCAGCTCAATTTTATTTTTTGTTTTGAAAGAGGATTTTGCTAAGTTACTTAAAATCTTGCTGTGTTGCTGAGGCTGTCCTCAAACCTGTGCTCCTCGTGTCTCAGCCTTCCAAGTACTGGGATTACAGGCGTGCATTACTTTTTTATTTTGCGACAGGGTCTTGCTAAGTTGCAGGGCTGGCTTCAAGTTTGTGATTCTCCTGACTCAGTTTCCTGAGTAACTGGGATTACAGGCATGCCCCATCATTCTTGGCAAATAGGTCTGTGTTGTAAGTTGCTAAGGCTGACCTCCTTTCTAAGCGTCCTCAGTACTGAGATTACATGTGCGTGTCACCATGCCTGGCTCAGAAACCTACATTTTGCAAAAGAAGAGGAATTTACTATTTTAAAGGAAGGAGACTTCAAACATTAGGAAGATAAGCAATCATAGTTATTGGCAGTGCCTGTTGGAGCTAAAACTGAAGCAGAGTTAGGTAGCAGCCTCTTCTTGACCCCTTTCTTCCCCATGTCCTCCCTTCCTTCCGCACCGTGTTTATATCTTCCACTGTGTGTGAGTAAACTCTCCTAGGTCCCTAGTTCTTCTCTCCCTCTACTGAACTGGCCCCATCCTTGGTCGAGTCCTGCTGTTGCTTGCCTGTGAGTAGCTGGAAGTGGTTAGCCTGGCCTCACTTTAGGTTAATGGCCACTCGTCTCAAGCAGTCCTCAGAGCTGCTTGACAGTTCTCCTTCACTCTCCCCAGTCCATTCCCTCATTCTGTCATCCAAGTGACTAGTTCATAGCTGCTCTTCTGTTCCGACCTCTGGTACCTTCCCCAGGGCCCGCTGATGGCCTTCCTTCTTGCACCGGGAGCAGGCACCCACAGGAGAACCCCCACAGGACCCCACCGCCGTGTCTGCACTCGCACTCTGCTTCTCTTCTGTCAGGGTAGGTGGGATCGGGGTCTCCAGGAGTTTCTCCTAGTATGCAGTTAGAATCAGAGAGCGCTGTACTAGAATGCCAACTCCACTCGAGCCAGAATTGTTTTGTCTTACTCTTTGCTGTGTTCTCGATGCCTAGGACAACACTGAACACGTGGTAGGCACATTGACTTCTGTGGAATGACAAATGAGTGAATGGATAAATGAATGAATGATTCTGGAAAGAAAGGCATAAATTACATATAACCACTGACGAGCACAAAACAAATCTAACAGTCATTATTCCTGGTGTTTTATAATCTAATTTGAAACTAAAAATCTGTCTATCTAACAATGATATTGGTTTGAAGCACTCTCTACCTAATTACTACAAATATCATCATCAGAATTCTTTCCTTGAATTGTGTGCAGATGAACCTGGTATCTGGACAAGGGTTGTGCTGAGGCTTCTCTTCAGGTGGGTTTCACTGGTGGAGTACATGTGTGCGCCTGTGGCATCTGGGCCTCAGCTCTCCTTTCTGTCACCGCCACTTAGAAGACCTGGGTGCAACTGCTGCTCTGTCGCTGTCTCATCTAGGAAAAGAGACAGGGCGTGGTGGCTCTTGTCCTGAGAAACCTCTAGTAGAGCTTCCCTGTGCTCGATTGAATTTCTGTAAGTAAATCAGGGGAAGTGTGTTTGTTTTCTTGACACTTCTGTTTTATGAAAATTCATAGGAAAACCAGCCACATGGATTTTACTTTGGTCCTATGCCTCTGTTCCCCAATCCTCATTTGTGGAAATGTGGCTATTCAGACAGATTGTTTTGGATTTTGAAAGCATGCATGTGCAGTATACGTGCAGCACAGTTGTAGTGCAGGCGTAAATGCTATGGATTTTCATGGGCTATAACTCAGTAGCATGGCAGCAAGTTATAGAACCAGACTGTGAATCCTGCTTTTCTTACTAATATGAGTCAAACAGTATTATGATAAAAATATCCAGCTTCCTGTTGGTGGTTGAGTTTTTATTTGTAAGATCACCCTAAAATGGAACGTGGGTATTTCTATACACAGTGCTCTGATAACAGACACCATTACTGTTAGTCGTTCACTTGGGAAGGTGGTACCAGGGTAGACGCAGAACTACTAGAGACAGAAAGCCCACATGCAGACCTGGTTGTTGAAATGGAGATACAGTAAATTCATGATTTGTTGCATTTTTAGAAATATTACTCAGATATTTCAAATGTAAATGGAGATAGTTATTTACTTCCATTGATCTATAGGTCAGAATATTTCCTTTTTTACTTCCTGCCCTTTTGGAAGATTTACAGCATAAAAATAGTATTCATGAATCCATCCATCCATCCTCCCTCCCTCCCTCCCTTCCTTCCTTCCTTTCTTCCTTCCTTCCTGTTTTGGTACTAGGGATTGAACTCAGGAGCATTGTACTTCCAAGCTACACTCCTAGTCCTTTTTTTATTTTTTGTTTTGAAACAAGGTCTTACTAAGTTGCTGAAGCTGGTCTTGAACCTGAGATCTTCCTGTCTCAGCCTCCCAAGTACTGAGATTACAGGCATGAGCCACCACACTGGCTTCATGAAACATTTCTCAGTAATGAGTATATATGCACACACATACACACACACACACACACACACACACACACACACACACACTCACTCTCTCTTTTTGGCTGAAGCATTCACCCTTAAGTAATTTGTGTGTGTGTGTGTGTGTGTGTGTGTGTGTGTGTGTGTGTGTGTGTGTGTGTAGGAGCACAGGGAATTGAACCCAGGGGCATTCTGCCTTTGGGCTGCATTCCCAACCCTTTTTCCTTTTTTGTTTTGAAACAGGTTCTTGCAAGGTTGCTGATAGTCTCACTGTGTTGCTGAGGCTGTCCTCAAACCTGCAATCTCTCAGCCTCCTATGTACTGGGATTACAGGTGTGTGCTACTGTGCTTGGCACCGTTAGTACTTTTAGTGTGTATTTTGTAAGAAAATTCTCTTTCCCTATATATTTCCAAGACTACTATGACACCCAAGAAACTTGACATTGATTCAGTGTTCAGTGTCATCTAATTTTAGCTTATGTTCCAGTTTTCTCAGTTTCCTCCTCCAAGGACCTGGGCTTTTTTACTTTCTTTGATCCCATAGCTAGTACAGGTTTGTTCATTATACTTGGTTGTCATGTTTCTTCATTCATCTGGTCTAGGGAAGTTCCCATCCCCTCCCTTTAAAAAGAAAAATCTTAGCCAGGCGTGGTGGCGCACGCTTGTAATCCCAGTACCTGAGAGTCTGAGAAAGGAGGATCGAGGTTCACTGCCAGCCTCAGCTACTTGGTGAGGCCCTCTGCAACTTAGTGAGACCCTGTTTGAAAATGAAGAATAAAAAATAGGGCTAGGAGTGTAGCTCAAAGGTAGCATGCCCCTGGGCTCAATTCCTAGTACCACAAAATAGAAAAGAATAAAAAGAAAAATCTTTCACAATATTGACATTTTTATGTATAGACCAGTTGTGTGATGGAATGTTCCTCATTCTGGATTTGTCTGATTGAGTCCTTTTGGTAACCATATAGAGCCTGATTTAGGTTGGGAGGGGAGGAGGGGAAAGAAAAAAAAAAGATTGGCACTCAGTTTACTTGTTCTGCCTCCTCTCAAATGGGTTTCATAGAGACCCAACCTCTGAACCCAGGTGCAAGGAAAGGAATTTGCCTTTTGCAGATACTGAAAACCTAGATTATTATGATGAAGAAAGTTTGATTCTGCTTTTAGTAAAAATCAAGAGTCTAATTTGTGCTCTAATGAGCCTTTTTTTTTTTTTTTTTCGGTACTGAGGATTGAACTCAGATGTGTTCTACCTCTGAGCTATACCCCCAGCCCTATTTTTTATTATTTATTTTGAAACCGAGTCTCACTAAAGTTGCGGAGTGCCTCACTAGGTAGCTGAGGCTGGTCTTGAACCCGGATCCTCCGGTCTTAGCCTCCCGAATGCTGGGATTACAAGCGTGTGCCACCACACCCGGCTGCCATCTAATGAGCCTTTCTGAAACCTGTGTGTGCTTTTCTGTGACCTCACAGGAAACTTAAAATGGCAGCATTAAATGGTCTCTTCTAAAATGCCAGGCTCCCAAGGTTTACATCCCATTGTGTAAACAGAAGCAGGCTGGCCTACAAGGAGGTGCGCTCCAGCTCTACTGTGAATATCAAGTATTTTGTGCCAGAACTCTGTTACCCTGTGCTCATGGAAGGAGATTCAAAAATTTGTGTTTTCAGATCTTTCTGGTCTAAATTGGTTATTTTTTGAAACTTATGTATAAGAAGTAAAAATTTAATGGTAAACTTTATAACAAAAATGATACCATAATGCTAGTTTACAGTGCCAATAAATATTTTAAATGACATACTGAACTTATAAAAGCATGCATCTTCAAAAACTGTTTCTCTTGTAACAAATGGCCTTGTTGAACTAATGCTTTCAGCTCTTTTCAGAACCCTGTTAACTCTCACTTAGCAAAATTAGCATACTGAACTCTCTAAAATACTGTTTTTATTTAATGATTTGGTTTATGTCTTTCCATACTAAAGAAGAGTAGATGTTAATAACAATATTCTACTGTGAGGAGTAAGGTCTTTTTGTTTTTCTGGTTTTTGAGGTCAGTGGTGTTCAGATTAATCAGGTTGACATTTCTTGCTGGTGGGTCATGAACTGTTGATAATAGCATTAAATGGTGATTCAGTTGTTACAGAGGGTACAACTCATTATCCAGCTACTGTACTAAATCATCACAGAAAACAACTGGCAGCCCACACCCGCGTGTTCTGCAGCAGTGGTTCTTGAGGGAAGTCTCTCTGCGTCTTTGTTTACATCTTAAGTTTACTAGAGACGGCTGTATTCTCCAGATGCTGCACTGTCACTGTTTTAGAGACCTGAGATCAACCGCTTGACTGATGTGAGAGGTTGGAGGTATATAATCCTTTCCTTAACGTGCTCAAGCTCTCTTATTCATGGTGTTAGCCTTTCTGAAACCTTGTTTTACCAATGAGTATATCTGGGTTGCAGATCATAAAAGGAAGTATGTTTAGGTTGAGGATTTCTAGGTTGAGTTTAATTTTAACTTAAGCTATTACTGTGGGCATATGAATCCTTTTTAAAGATACATATTCTAACTCAATGGTAGAGTACCCCTGGGTTCAACTCCCAGTACCTCAAAAATAAAAAAAATAAAGATACGTATTCATTTTAAGGGAGAGATGATGCCTGAAAAGTTCACATGTGTAATAAGGAAGTAGATTTCTTGAGAAAGGTCATTTTTATTTAAAAAAAAAAAAACTTTAAAAATTCAAGATAAGCTAAGTTTCTTGTGTTGTTTTTATTTTTTGTTTGCAGTGTGGGGAATTGAACCGAGGGCCTTGCGCATGCTGGGCAAGCTGCGCTCCTGGTCTGATAGATTTTTTGTTGTTACAGTTGCTAGTCAATTCCCTTTCAAGACAGACCTCAGCAGTTCAGTTTGCAGTGCATCAGAAATTGCTGATATCTTTGAATTTTAAAGTATGTTTTCAGTGTGTGTCGTGTGCATAGGCACTGAATAGACAGTAATATGATGATTGTGTTAATGTTGGTTTAGTTTGGGTTGAATAGAAAAGGACTAATGAAGTCAGTTGCTAAGTAGTAATAAAAATACCATAAACACTCAACCCAGTTCTAGATTTGTTAATGAGTATGTGACACTTGGGCAGAACCAAGAGAGCTTTTTAGCACTTTGTGTTGCCACACAAAATGTATTTGAAGGAGAGGAAAATCGGAAAAATGAATCTTTGTCTTTTGATAGAGAAAAGTAATTGTCTTATTTTTGGGTAAATAAGTTCTTTGAATCTATGCTGACTCTGAGAAATAATACAGTATTAGAAAATTATGGGCCACTAGAGGTCACTGTTTAGTAATCAACTTTTAATGAACCAGAACAGTCAGGGAAGCCAATAAATTACAGTGTGGATTTTTCTAATTATGAATTCATATTTAATCATTCAATGACAACTTAACTGTGGAAGTGGTTCTGTGAGCTTTGCATATGTGCTTATGCTAATGCACTATTATATTTCTCAGATGTTGGCTCTCCATCATTAGAGTAGTACATTGCCAAAGGCTTTGTTATGTAATCTTAATTACTAATTATGAGATGTAATTAACTTTGTTGCCACCTCCACCCCTCGCGTGGGTCAAAAATTTTTTTAAAAATTAAAGTTCTGCTGTAAGTTAAATGTAGTGAACATGGGTATCATGGCTGCTCGGCTCCTCCTCTTTCCTTCAGTCTTCCTGCTTCATTTTGGTGTCTCTTGCCCCCATCCCTGCTCGTCTCTCCTGGTTTCCTTCCTCCCTCCTTTGGATTCTTTTCCTACTTTAATGTGAATCAGCTTTTTTTTTTTTTTTGTCAGTGACTGAACATTTTTTTCAGGCTCGCCGGCCTTGATTCAGCGAGTAGGAGAATGTGGCTTTTCCTGCACGTCTAAGGAATCCAGGGTGGCAGCGCGAGCTGCGCCAACAGCGGAGGGAGACGGCATGCATGGAAGCGAGCATGCTGCTGCGGCCCCTGCTGCGTGGCGAGCAGATGGCTCTCCTCGGCCTGTCCAGCCCAAGTCCATTCAGGAAAGGCAGATTTCCCCACTCCTGTGATCAAACATGTTTTCTTCTTTAAAGGCTGGGCTGGCTGCCCGAGAGGAGGCCTCAGAATCTAGGGAAAGCTACACACAGGCGCATGTGTTTCTCTCCTGAGAACAGGCCCTGGCGTCTTGCTCAGGAAGCAGGTACATCGGTGCCGCTGCGCAGGCGACCTCCCTTTCTTGCTGCCTTACCACCCCTGCTGCTGGTTCCTCACGGTTGACCCAGTGGTCAGAAACCTTCACTGGTTCCTGACGGCGCTCAGTCCAGTCTTCTCAGCCTGCCATTCAAGGCCCTTGACAGTCTGGATCCAAGATTTTTATACATTTTATTTTTATGTATTTATATTTTTGTGGTCCTGGGAATTTAACCTAATGGTGTTCTACCTCTGAGCTACACTCCCAGCCACCCCCCGGCCTTTTTAAAATTTTTAAACAGAATCTCCCTAAGTTGCTAAACCTGTGATCGTCCTGTCTCAGCCTCTCAAGTACTTGGGATTACAGGTGTGCAGCACCCTGCCCAACCAACTTACATGTTTTTTTTCTTCTTCCTATTGCTTATCTCCACATGCCTTAAATTCTACTCAAACTGCACTGTTCACTATTTCTTAAATGTGTCCCTCATTTATGCAAGTTTCTGGCTCTTATTTAAGCTTCCTTTAATGGAAATTAAATCTCTTCCTCGTTTTTTATCTCACAAACTCTTAAGCCCAACATAGATACCTCCTCCCAAGACATCCTCATCCTGTAGAGGTGACCCTCCCTGTGAACCACAGTGACCTGTAGAGCGCGTACCTGCCTTCTGGCATTGTTACTGCTGTGTACCTGCGTTTCTCCCCAACTCCAAAGAGTCTTCAAAAACAAAAGTGCTAACCGTTTCAATTAAAAAAAACTATTTGGCAGGTTGTCTGGTTTTATAGTTTTATTCTGGGAACATTTAAATAATTTTATAATGCTGAAGTTGGTGGTATTAGGAAAGGTTGTGGGATATATTTCACTGGAAATTTTTTTCCATAAAAGATAGACTTTTGTCCAATAAATTAAGTTCTGTCTTGTCACATGAGAGTAATAGTCAGCTTGCCCTTCTTTTTTTTTTTTTTTTTTTTTTCAGTACTGGGGATTGAACCCAGGAGCATTCTACCTCTGAGCTACACCCCCAGCCCTATTTTTATTCTTTATTTTGAAACAGGGTCTCACTAAGTTGCAGAGAGCCTCACTAAGTAGCTGAGGCTGGCCACAGACCTGGGATCATCCTGTCTCAGCCTCCCAAGTACTGGGATTACCAGCGTGCACCACCACGCCCGGCTCAGCTTGCCCTTCTTGATTACCTGTTTCGTAAAATAAATAGTTCTCTATTTAATCCCAAGAGAAGAGGATGTATTTTACACTTTGGAGCCAGGCGTGGTGGCGCACACTTGTAATCCTAGCATTTGGGAGGCTGAGACCAGAGGATCCGGGTCTGAGGCCAGCCTCAGCTACCTAGTGAGGCACTCTGCAACTTAGTGAGACTCGATTTCAAAATAAAGAATAAAAAATAGGGCTGGGGGTATAGCTCGGAGGTAGAATGCCCCTGAGTTCAATCCCCAGTACCGCAAAAAAAAAAAAAAAAATTTTACACTTTGATATGATGCACTTAATATTTGCATAGCTTTATTCTTAGGAAATTTAGAGTTTAGTTAAGATAACTATTCTGTGAGTTTTGAACTCAAACTTTGTTATGATAGAAGCTAATTTGGAGTGTTGTGTGTGTGTGTGTGTGTGTGTGTGTTTATAAATTAAGCATGTAGAGAGTTAACCTATTTAAAGTTTGGGATAGCTGGACATGACCACGTTTCAAAATAAAGAATAAAAAACAGAGTTAGGAATGTAGCTCAGAGGTAGAATGCCCCTGTGTTCAATCCCCAGTACCACAAAAATAAAAATTTAAAATTTGGGATAATATATTTCCTTTGGAACAATATTTTCTAATATTTTTAGGTCCCTATTTCACCTCAGATATCTTCAATCCAGAATACTGAGTATGATTACTACTTAGCATCACATTTCTGTGTAAAATTATTTCTGGTGTCCAGGGGCCAGTCCTTCCCATTGTCTGAGAAAATCTACCTACTGCCTCTTTCTCCTCTCTTCTAAGCTCTAGAATCTGAATTGTCCTGTGAGATTGGTCTGTACTTTCTACACGTGAGTTATCTTACCTCTGTAGTTATCTTAACTTTATATTTCTATCACAGGATTTTCTAATTTCCAGGTTTGCATTTGTATCAGCCCCTTAAGTCAAACTCACTTTTAAAGTTAATCTCATTTTCTTTTCTATAAAACCAGTTCTTTTGATCCCTACTTATAGTTTATTACAGTTTCGGTTTTTCTAATCTTTTAGGTTTAAATTCTGAGAGCTACACTGACCAGTAGAAATATAATGTAAGCCACATACATATTTTTAAATTTTGTACCAGCCAAGTTAAAATATTAATAAAGTAAGAGGAAACACATGAAAATAATTTTAATAATATATGCTTAGTTAATTTTTTAATACTGTGATTGAACCCAGGGATGGTTCTACTTCTGAACCTTTTTTTTTTTTTTTTTGCGGTACTGGGGATTGAACTCAGGGGCATTGTACCTCCGAGCTATACCCCCAGCCCTATTTTTTATTCTTTATTTTGAAACCGAGTCTCACTAAGTTGCGGAGTGCCTCACCAGGTAGTTGAGGCTGGTCGCGAACCCGGATCCTCTGGTCTCAGCCTCCCGAATGCTGGGATTACAAGCATGCGCCACCACGCCCGGCTTACTTCTGAACCTTTTTAAAAAAAAATTTTTTTTTTTGAAACAAGGTCTTGCTTAAATAGCTGAGGCTGGCCTCAAATCCACGATCCTCTTGTCTCAGCCTCTCAAGTACTGGAATTACAGACTTACACCACTGCACCTGGCATTAATAATATATTTTATTTAACCCAGTATATTAGAGTATTATAATTTCAAGATGTAATGAATATGAAAATTATTGGAATATTTTATGCCCTTTTCTTCATAATATGTCTTTGATGTGTGTGTATGATACACATAAAGCATTTCTGAATTCGAACTAGCCCTGCTTTAAGAGGCACACGTTTCCACGGCCACCGTGATTGTGGCTGCTGTACTGGACAGCGTGTTACCTCAGAGGCCTCACAGGCTTCCTGTCTCCTCAGCAGGGACCTCACAGGGTACTTCATTGTCTGCCAAAGTTCCTTCAGTGCATGCAAGGAAACTTACAGGTTTTCCTCTCTCCCTGTTCCCACACTTCCTCCACTCCCCTTAGAATAAGGTGATACCGGGTACTTGACTGGGCTAGGTCATAGTTCTTGCTCCTGAGGAACTTGCACTCCCATCAGTGAGATGGGTGTGGAGAAAGAGAGTGTGTTGCATTGTGGGTTGAAAGGGGTCATAAGAGAGCTATAAACAAGTTCCACGATCAGTGCACGTGTGGTCAGGTTGTCCACATTGCCAGGTCTGACATCTAGGCCAGTTGCTTCCTGAAGACCTGGTTGGTGTTCATCACGTGTTGAGGGGTTGGGTGAGGAGACTGCAAGGAGAAGAAGCAATTTTCAGGGGTTTGAATTCAATTGTGTAGCATATCTGAAGAAGACAATTGAGAGTTTCTGGAGTTTTGTTTGTTCCAAATTCAGCTGTTTCCTGTTTCCTGAATAAATTCCAACTTCCATGCCTTTACTTTTCTGCTTTTACAGTTCATTTCCTGGGATCTCTGCCCCAAGTCATTCCTGCCCGCATATCCCAGTCCTAATCATCTCTCGTGGCTTGCAGTAATCTGATCCTTTTAGTGTAGCTTCTCCTCACCTCTTCTGATGCTTCAAATGCGACATTTTCCTTCCTTCAAATTTTGAACATTTTAACTTTTTATGGAAATTAATTTTCTTTGTATTAAGTTTCATTTTATAGTGCAGTAACTCATGTGTGGATCACAGTAGTTAATTTGAGTAAGAATTGAGCCTTAATTATTTTTGTATAATGAAGAGCCAAGAGTGTGTTCTGTGTTTTCCTTGTATACAGGAGATATTCAGTAAATAATTTGTGGGTAGTAAATATTTTTATGATATTTTAAAACAATCAAAAAAGTAAAACACAAATTGAAGTGATGTAGAAATTCCAAGTACACTGGTGTTTTTTAGATGAAGTCTTCATTACCTTGATTGACTGCTATATCTAGTTGGATGAAATTTCTTGGTTTTGCTTGTAAAAAAGTGATGCCATAAAAGCAACATTCTGTGTGAAGTTTTAAAATACAGGTGCTAATGGTAAAGATAAAACCTGTTTTATTATCCAGAAAGAGTTTAAAGTACCCTAGAATAAAATAAGAAGGAAGCCCAGTGTGGTGGCACACACCTGTAATGCCCAGTACTTGGGAGGCTGAGACAAAAGGATCGCAAGTTCGAGACCAGCCTCTGCAACTTAGCAAGACTCTCAGCTATTAGTGAGACCCTGTTTCAAGACAAAACTATGTCTTCTCAGGAGGAAATCTTTTTTGACACTTAAGGACCGCCCCCCCCCTTTTTTTATACATAGCCATGTACTGCTTCAGGCAATATGGTAGCCTGGATATTAAAATACCCAGATGCCCGGCCAGTTGTGGTGGTGCACGCCTGTAATCCCAGTACTTGGGAGGCTGAGACTGGAGGATCCGAGTTCTCAGCCAGCCTCAGCTACTTAGTGAGGCCCTCCGAAACTTAGTGAGACCCTGTTTCAAAAATAAAAGAATAAAAAATAGGACCAGGGGCTTAGCCCGGAGCTAGAATGCCCTTGGGTTCAATCCCCAGTACCCCCCCACACACACACACACATGATGCCATAAAACGCCCATGTACTAGATAAATAAACACTCTTTCTTTCTTTTTTCCCTAGTTCTGGGAATCAAACCTAGTGCCTCACCCATGCTAGGCAAGTCCTCTATCATGGAGCTGCATCCCCAGTCCTAAACATATACTTCTAAATGCACTTTAGATTCCTCAAAATATGAGAAATCTTTAGTGACCAGCTCATGGAGTAGCAGCCTGAAATCAGAATGATAGAGAAGCCCAGGAGCTCGGGTTGCCCTGGGGCAGATGCTGACTCTGGGAACCACGGGCTTTGGGGATGGGTCATAGTCATGGGTAGAAACCAAGGGGAAGTGGGAACCCAGGCCGTGCTCACACAAGGTGTGAAGCCACCCTCTGTCTGCCCTTCCAAGAAAGGTCAAAATACTCAGAGGCCATGGTCTGGGGATGATGTGCCTTCTGGTGAAAGAGACTAACTAGTCTGTCTACACTAGCTATACATTGGGAAAGAAAATGTTTGTTTCCCTTGACTCTTTGTAACAGTAGCCCTGAACTCATGGGTGTAGAGTTCAAATGAAAATTACTCAACCCGACCAATCAATTTAAGAGTGTCTAAGTGGGGCTAGTAGGCCATGTCACCACAGAAAGAATCCTCTCTGCAGAAAACCTTCCTCAATCCAGGGCTCTCAGATGCACAAATATTAAGTACAACAAATGTAAGTACACAGTTAAAAAGTAATTGCCAAGCCTGGTATGGTGGCGCATACTTGTAATCCCAGTACTTGGGAGGCTGAGACCAGAGGATCGGGGTTCACAGTCAGCCTCAACTGCTTAGTGAGGCCCTCTGCAACTTAGTGAGACACTGTTTCAAAATAAAGAATAAAAAATAGGGCTGGGGGTGTAGCTTGGAGGTAGAATGCCCCTGAGTTCAATCCCCAGTACCCCCACCCACACACACACACAAAGATAAGAAAACAAGTCACCAGACAAGCCAACAGGAACAAATTAAATTCCTGTGAACTGCAGATACTGAAATTCCCAAGATAAAACTGAAATGATGGCATATAAAACATTTAAAGAAATAAAAGGTAGAATTGAAAACAATGAATAAGGAACTGGCAAGTATCAGAAATGACTGATATTATTTGGAAACATTATTGAAATTTAAAATTCAACAATTTTGTTAAATATGAAAACTGAAGAAGTAATTAGTAACCAAGAAGAATGTGAAGAAGTAATACAAAAGCAACACAGAAAGAATATATCTGGAAAATATAAAGAATAAGAGACATAGAGACATGGCTAAAAAGAAAAGGTTAACCATGTCATCTAATTGGAGTTCCAGATGGAAAAGGAGAGGAGTAGCCGGGCATGGTGGCACATGCTTGTAATCCCAGACTTTGGGAGGCTGAAACCAGAAGATCCGGGTTCAAGGCCAGCCTTAGCTATCTAGTAAGGCACTCCGCAACTTAGTGAGACCCTGTTTCAAAAAAATAAAGAATAAAAAATAAGACTGGGGGTATAGCTCAGAGGTAGAATGCCCCTGAGTTCAATCCCCAGTACCGCCAAAAAAAAAAAGAAAGAAAGAAAAGGGGAGGAGTCAACATGATGTTTGGGAATTTTCCAAAACTGACATAAATCTGCAGAAACAGGAAACACAAGGTATACCACATAGGAGTTTAAAAGAAATCTTAATCTTACTAAGTACATGGTAGTAACACTGTAAAATACCAAAGACAAAGTTTTATTTATTTATTTTGAGAAAGATAGTAGCTAGGTGTCACCTACACAAGAATAATAGACTGGCACCTGTGTCTCTGCTTTGCAGTAGCATTATTGAGGTATAATTGGCATACAATAAAATCCATTTAAGATGTGGAGGTTGGTGAATTTGAACAATTGTATATAGTCTTGTAACTAACATCACAGTTCAGATAAAAAGTATTTCAATCACCCAGAAAATTCCCTTTTGCTCCTTTGTAGTCAGTCTCTTCCCAACTTGGTAAACACCAGTTTGCTTTCTGGTGCTATAGTTTTGCCTTTTCTGGGATATTATGTAAAAACATTCTAAAAATAGCATGTAAATGTGCACATAGGATTAGTACAATATGGATAGTCTTGTGTGTCAATAGCAAACTTCATAAAAACAATTGAAGCCTGAAGACCATGGGACAGTACTGTCAAAATACTGACAGATAACTCTCAACTTAGAATTCACACCCAGCCAAACTTCCCTTCAAGAATTATAGCTAGGTTCTAGTTCTGGTTCTGACAGAGTACCCTTATCTCCTACTGAATGTGCCTAAAAATATTGGCCAGAATGCATGGAGAAGGCCATCTGCCAACTAAAAAGTAAACAGTGACAAGTTGATTGAAGAAGGAAACTGAACTTGAAGCCCAGCAGCTCTGGCGGTGAGTTTCCTGTCTCCCCCAATCCCCATCTTTTCTATCTTCCAGCCTGGATTCAAAGGCAGTGTGAATCCTGGAGCTATGCACAGGTTGCAGGCAAAAATAATTCCAAAAGAAGGAAAATTTCTGATCTAAGAGCAGGAAGAGAGTCCCTATGATACAGAGAAAGGGGGAAATTCTGTCTTCTTACATTGCTGCCACAAGAACCTTACTCTTGAAGCTGTAATTTTGTAGCAGCAAGTGGTAGCTGAGCGGATACTTTAAAAAATCTGAAACCTTTTCTTTGATCAGAGGAGCTATGGTCCAGACAATGTGAGGGAATCCCTGTTGCTTGGCCCTAGAGACAGACCCAGTGACAGGTATAGGACACTCCAGTCGGGGGGTGGGGGTGGAGATGGGATACTAGAGTGTCAGGGGTGGGGGGCAGGGGGACAGTTCACAGATAAGAAGGAACATTGAAAAATAATGTTGTCTAACAACTTCTGGGTCCACCCCTGAGCTATACAGTGTGAATCTGACCCTAAACAGCACCAAAGGCTTTACAAGCTTAGTTATGGAATAGATAGTCTCCCAAATATCAGCCTGGCTTCTGGCTGATGTACATGTATAATAGATTCAAGTAGCACTGTAAAGAATTTGAAAACTAAACCAATGTTTGAACTACAGCCTAGAAAAGTAGGTTGAAATGTGCAGCCTGACCCTAACCTTGGTTAATTGCCTAGACACACACACACACACACACACACACACACACACACACACACACACGATCTCTCTCTTCATAGAATCTGAGCAAGAGAGCCAGCCATGGTGGTCGTGTATGCTTGTAATCCCAGTACTTGGGAGGCTGAGACTGGAGGATTTGGGTTTGCGGCCAGCCTCAGCTACTTAGTGAGGTCCTGTTTCAAAATAAAGAATAAAAAATAGGACTGGCGGTGTAGTTTGGAGACAGAATTCCCTGAGTTCAATCCCCAGTACCACACACACACACACACACACACACACACACACACACACAGAATCTGAGCAAGACCTAGAGTTTTGTAATGTAATTTTTATAGTATCTTGACCATTTGGAAATAAAATATATTACAAAACTCTAAGAACTTCTGGAGGGTGTGCAGAGAGAACCCCTCAGCAGACAAAGGCGCTGCGGTACTGATCTCCGTCTTCAGCCTCCAAAACACAAGAATTTCTATTCTTCACAAATTCCCCAGTCTGTGATATCCTATTAGAGCAGCACAGAATGGACTAAGATAATACATAAATATGTAACATAGTTTATTCCAGATTCTTAGCTCTAGGGCAATACTTAATTTAAATTAACAAGCAATTTTCAAGTATGTCTATCCGTCGTGGGGCGGGGAGATCCTTACTTCACACTACACATAAGAATGAATAGATGGATTAAAGAACTGAGTATTAAAAAAAAAAACTTTAAAAAGACCAGAGCAAAATATTACACAATATTTCCATAATTTTAGCATAAAACAACCTTCTGAAACAAAACATGTAATCAGAAACTATAAAGAAATAAATTAACAGATGCAGGAATTTTAAAAACATACATCTGTGTGACAAGATGCAAAGTTAAAGGACAGTGACAGACTGAGGGAAACATTTGCAAGATATACAACAGCGTAGGCATCAGAACTGCTGCAGGAGGTAGTAAGGGAAAGATCGTGAAATTAGGAGAGAAAATAGAGATCTCTGTGATAAGCAGGTTACTTAAGAAGAAATCCAGTGGCTTATGAAGAAGCGCTCTCTTTGCTAGAGGGCTGAGAATGATGGCTGTATTGTCAAGCATGTTTCATGATCCTGTGGTACAGATGTGAGAAAACCGTACGCTTGTAATCCTAGCATTTTGGAGGCGGAGACCGGAGGATCCGGGTTCTTGGCCAGCCTCAGCTACCTAGTGAGGTACTCCGCAACTTAGTGAGACCCGGTTTCAAAATAAAGAATAAAAAATATAGGGCTGGGGGTGTAGCTTGGAGGTAGAATGTCCCTGAGTTCAATGCCCAGTACCGCAAAAAAAAAAAAAAAAAAAGAATTAATAAATTATTGATGGATTTTTTTTAAATATTGTAGCTAATGGAAATAGTGGAAATTTCCACCATGAAACCAGAGCCCTTTCTGTATTAACTTATGATGGATATCTCTAATATGAATTTTATTTTCAGAATACAAATGTGTTCTGAAGGTGTTAATTTGGTGCAGCTCCTTGAAAAGACAGAGAAAGGAAAGAAATGCAGTTTGTTACACTTCATGTGGCCCCTCTAACAGGTCATCTTTCAGGACACACATGTACACACACATATGTATGTGTGTATTTACTTGAGAAAATAGGCATGACTTTTATAAAGATGTGTTTATGTTTTACTTTGGCAAATACTGCATAAATCATGTCTCTAGATTCTTACTGGATACTTTCTTTATGTTTCTGAACTTCCTGGCATAGTGTTGAATTAGCTTTCAGTTGGTCCAGGGCTTTTTTTTGGGGGGGGGGGAGGGTTTAGTAGGGAGTCTGCCAACATTCAATTCATTATTTCATGAAATATGGTTTCCTTTATCATTTTTCTTTGATAAGATAATATTTTCCTGAGCAGTAGAATTACTGCTTGTTTTATATGTATTTTTAAATTTTCTAGGTAGTTTTATTTTCTTTTATGTCATCAAGATTTATTCTTTTTAATCCTAGAATTAGCCTTTTGACTCTTTTTATCATTTAAAGTATGGTAATGGCTTTCTTTAAAGCGAAGATGTGCTTCATTAGCATTTTATAAATGGCATCATACAGATTTCATGGCTCTTTTCAGCTTGTTTTCTGTAACAAATCCAGAAAAATAAATATAAAGTGGCATTCATTATTTCTTTGAGTTTTTATTTTTTTTCTACATTATTTCTCTCCCACTTCTTTTTTTTTTTTTTTTTTCCTTTTTTTCTGGTAGTTCTTACTTTCACTTTATTAATTGGCTAATAGGCAAAGAGAAAGCAAACAGGTAAACCACTCAAATAAAGCACGGTATGATGGATAACAGGAGCATGATCAGGTGTGTGAGAATGATCGCTCGTGGGCCTCCCCACTTCTTTATGATGCAGTGCTGACAGTGGCATGTGAGCTGCAGTCCACTGTGGTAAGAGCTCCTGAGCTAGAGGATTGGAAGCCTACTGAGGCCTACTGTACAGTCACATGGAGAGAGGGGTAAACAGAAAGCAGCCATTCACTGTGAGCCTGAAAGCCAAAACTCTAAACTAAAAATGAAGAGAGGCAAGCCACAAAACAGCCTTACCTAATGCATTTTTTTTTTTTTTTTTTTTTTTTTTGCAGTACTGGGGATTGAACTCAGGGGCGCTCTACCTCCGAGCTATACCCTCAGCCCTATTTTTTATTCTTTATTTTGAAACCGAGTCTCACTGAGTTGCGGAGTGCCTCACTAGGTAGCTGAGGCTGACCGCGAACCCGGATCCTCCAGTCTCAGCCTCCTGAATGCTGGGATTACAAGCGTGCGCCACCACGCCCGGCTATACCTAATGCATTATTAACTCATACATTTCAATAAGAAGAAAAACAATCCTTGAGAGCAAAACAGAGACTATAGGAAATAACTGTAGATACAGATGATTTGAAAAACAAACTCATAAACTTAGGGACTGACTATTAAAAGACTTGCTTTTCTGTGCATTTAAAAAATAAGACTGTAGAACTGAAATTCTGGACAGTAAGAAGATTTGAACTCTATGTGTGGAAGGTAGTGGTGGGATGACCCAAAGCATGCTAAGGTTCATATCATTATTGGAGTGAGGAGAAATACTGAAAAACTTCAGAAATTGTTACAAACATTTATAGTCAATTAAGTGTATTTTAAATTTTTAAGAATTATCATTAGAAAAATAGAAAAGTAACGTATGGTTTCCAAAGACCCACCAGAGATGGTTGGGGGAGGGTGGGACTTAGAAAACTTTTATCTATCCAACAGAAGGCAGGAAAGGAGAGAGAAAAAACTCAAGAAGAAATGAAAGTAAATATATAGTAAACACAAAATAATTGTTAGAAATAAATCTAATCTGAATAAGTGTAAATTGAGTGAATTCATTTTTCATCAGATTGCATTTTAAAAATCCAGCTTTCTATTCCTTGTCAAAGACATATCCACAATCTTAAAAAAAGAAAAAGAGCAATACCAGCAGATTAAACATATAAAGAGAAAAAATAGCCAATGAGAAAATATCAAATAAATGTGGAATCTCATCCAGAATCAACAGAAATTGAACCGAGTATGGTGGCAGCACACCTGTAGTTCCAGCTACTTAGGAGGCTGAAGCAGACGGATCACAAGTTTGAGGCCAGCCTCTGCAACTTAGCAAGACCCTGTCTCAAAATAAAAAAATTTAAAAGGGCTGGGGAAATAGCTCAGTGGTAGAACACTTGCCTAGCACGTGCAAAGGGCTGGGTTCATTCCCCAATAGTAAAAAAATAAAAAAAATCAACAGAAACAGAAATAGAAATGGGTACCTGGATTTGGAAAGATGAGTAAGAAGTCAAATGACTCTGAAGTAGCATTTCCCAAAACATAGATCCTGAGAAAACTAATTCTGAGGAGGGTCCTTGAAAAAAGAATTTAGTGAAAACACAAATAAGAGACATGGTGCATTTTCTGCCCCTACCTCCTTTAAAAATAGTTAAGGTGCCAGGTATGGTGATCCCAATAGATGGGACAGGAGGATTGCAGGTTCCAGCCAGCCTCAGCTATTTAGTGAGGCCCTCTACAACTTAGTGAGACCTTGTTTCAAAATAAAGAATGAAAAATAGGGCTGGGATTGTAGCTCATAGGTAGTATGTCTCTGGGTTCAATCCCCAGTACCCCCCCCCACACACACACACAGACACAAAATAGTTAAGGTGTATATTTGTATATTAAAATTCTTAAGGACTTAGACATCTGTTTTGTCGTTTGTTTTGGGGTTTTTTTTTTTTTTCCCCAGAACTGGGGATTGAACTCAGGGGCATTCTAACTCCAAGCTACACCCCCAGCCCCCCCCCCTTTTTTGCAGTACTGGGGATTGAACTCAGGGTCATTCTATCTTCAAGCTATACCCCCAGCCCTATTTTTTATTCTTTATTTTGAAACAGGGTCTCACTAAGTTGCAGAGGGCCTCATAGGTAGCTGAGGCTGGCCTCGAACCCGGATTCTCCGGTTTCAGCCTCCCTAGTACTGGGATTACAAGCATGTGCCACTGTACCTAGCTTAGATATGGTTGTTTAACCCAGTATGTTGAAGCCTTTAACCAATTTGAGGGACTCTTTTTTGGAAATTACTGGGGTAGCTCTCAAACTGCTAGGAAGCAGGACTTCAGTGACCAGGACTGAGGTCTTGGTGCTCATTTTTGCTGTGGTTTGTGTTTCACCCTCATTATCTTTAACTGCAGATACTTCTTGTGGACCTCTGCAACCTGAGCTTGGCAGTCCAGAGTAGGGTCCTGTTGCTTTGGTTGGATTGTGTTGGTCCCCAGTAGACTAGTCAGTTACCATGGATATGGGGTACTCTTGATGTCCATGGATGCAGCTCTTTGGCCAGGCAGGGTTTGTTATCACAGGGAGGATGAAAAGCCTTACTGATCAGAAACAAACAAAACAACCATAAGCTGGGTGTGGTGGTACACGCTTATAATCCCAGTACTTGGGAGACTGAGACAGAAGGACCACAGATTCGTGGCCAGCCTCAGCTACTCAGTGAGGCCCTCTGCAACTTACTGTTTCAAAGACCCTGTTTCAAAATAAAGAATAAAAAAAATAGGGCTAGGGGTGTAGCTCAGAAGTAGCCCCTGGGTTCAATCCCTGGTACCAAAAAAAAAAAAAAGCCATGAATTTATATCACTGTAAATACCCACTGTATTACATCACTGTAAATATCACTGATATCCTGTAGGACTAGCAATGTGAG
Source organism: Graphiurus murinus (assembly GCA_004027655.1). Classification (NCBI taxonomy): domain Eukaryota; kingdom Metazoa; phylum Chordata; class Mammalia; order Rodentia; family Gliridae; genus Graphiurus; species Graphiurus murinus. The sequence continues at coordinate 61,939 of PVLC010004514.1, read as the reverse complement.
GAACTAACCTTGGGAAATACTGCCCTGGAGCTTCTAGTGCGCAGGGGTAGTGGTATTGTCTCAACAGAGTGGACATGAGAGTTTGAGAGGAAGAATGGGAAGGCAGAAGTGTTAAGACATTTTGAATTCATTGTGTTTCTGAGGGCCAGCAGTAAGAAAGAGCCAGGATGTAGTTGAAATTTTGACTGTGGACTTGGAAGTGGCACATTGACCCTGTCTTTGTACTCAGTGTACTGAACAAGTCATAGCTATTACTGGCTCGAAATGTAGTCAGGAGGTAGGTTTTATTAAGGGGCGAGGAGGGAGGAGGTTGTCTCCCATGATAGGCTGATACATATGGCTTATTCTTAAAAAGTAAAGCAAAGAATATACCTTTCTGCTATGATTCTCATATAACTTACATTATCAACATTCAGCAAATATAGTTGCCTTTATTGTATATATGGTCTCTCAGCATGCTATAAAAGTTTTATTCCAAGGTTTTAGTACTCGAAGTTGGCTAAAATTATAGTAATTTTTTATTACTTCCCATAGGAGTGTTTTTCTACTCAATAAGGAAACAACCAAGTAGAATGTAAACCCTGTGTAAACAGTAACACATCTTTCGTCCTCGTGCAAATCTGGTTAGTACCTTTCCTTAAGGTTATGTCACGCCCATTGGAAGTGGTTGCAATACAATACACAGTGGCTGGGGGCTCGCAAGGGTGGCGAGTGGACTCGATCCATCTCGTGTGTGAGAGTGGCCACCTCCTCAGCCAGGCCTTCCACCCACAAGTAGTTCTGATTCGCAAGGGTTTCCAAGTGGGTTTCAGAGGTGGTGGTCCCTGGTTGGCAGAATGTACCTGCCTAGCTCGGTGTTCTCCTGATCTGAGTTTCTTGCTGGCTCCAGTTTACCCCATTTGCTTTTAGGTTATCTTCTTGCCTTTGGCTTGCTCCTCCTGACTCTGCCCTCTCTTGTCTGTCAGGCATCACTTTTTGCATACCCACAAAGTTATGACTGCTCGTGTGGATGAATAACCCATCAGTTCTCTATAAAAGAGAAAGCAGGTTGATCGCCATGCTTGTTTTTCTTTGCAAGCAATCTAGAAGGGGGGGATCCAGAGGGGAGTAGGATATGGCAGTACAGATTACTCTTATTTGGCTACTAGACTTATTTTACTTTGTGATTGTTAATGCTGACTAAAAGGAACATATGTGAAATGTTTAGGAAAATAGCCAACTCCTGTCACAGAAAATCTTGCAAATTATACAACTCCTAAAGGAGGCAAAATAGAAGGGCATTAAGGTTGTGGGCTATTTAATGAAAATTTCTTACTTGACTTTTAAAGATGATTTTTAAAGCTGAAAGATATCTTGGTTACAAGATGGAATTTTACTTTTGCGGTGGTAGGCAAGTTCTCTACTACCAAGCTATGTCCCCACCCCCAAAATAGAGCTTTAAAAATCATATTCTCCAAAGGGTTAAGTGAATTCAACTTGGGCTCCAGGTATTTGGCCTTCAGGAGCTTTGAGTTTCATTGCAGCCCAACATCGGGCCCCATCTTCATCTGGGCAAATGTCAGGGAATGGCTTTTTAAGTCGATCTTTAAAATGAAAGCAAACCATTCTCTTCTTAATTCACCCACCCTTAAACCTTGCTCTGCACTTTTGTCTGTGCTTCTGTACCACACTGGTCCTTCTTGAGCCAGCCTCATTCCACACGGAACATTCTGTTGCTCTTTCAGCATAAGCAGGGCTATTGTGATATTTATCTGAATTCAAACAAGGCTAATTAAAAGAGCTGCTGACAGTTGTTGTGATCTGACTTTGACTGCAGCTTGATGGTCATTATGGGTAAATAATGAACCAGGTCTGCAAATGTAGCAGCTGCCAACTTGGGATAGAAGAACGGCTATTGCTTCCAATTTAAGGATCTATCGACCGCTTCTCTTCTCCCTGCAGATCTTCTGCAGAAAACAAATGTTTTCTGCTGCTGTGTATTGTGGTTTCAGCTGTTTCAGATATAGCCTATAATTTCCTTCTTTAATATTTAACTTAGGACATTATTAGCTTTCAGAGTTAACTTTTCTATTTTGAAGAAGTTCAGCTTTGCCCTTCTGTGTGCTGTAGCCAGCTAACCAACAATAGTTATTTATATGCATTTAATTTGTGTATTGCAGGAAATAGCTAGTCTAGAACAGCAAGGTATAACATATGAAAATATTTCAAAATCCTAGGTAAACAGCTTTTTTAAGAGAGAGAGATGTTCTTTGCTTTTGTTTTCTTAAAGGTAGACACCTCTTGCTAAACTTCAGTTTGGGGTTTTGCTCATCTCATCACTGGCTTATGAAATATTTTATACAAATCTCTTTCAGTTCAGAGGAACTGCAGTGACTTTCATTAAAATGCAATACAGAATAGGTTGTCACGCCATCACGAGCTTTCCTCTGTCCTATTAATGAGTAGGAACAGGTGCATTAAAGGTAAGAGAAATGGCAAATGGCATTCATAGATTAATATACTTCCCTGCAGAATTTCCACACTTACAGAATATACTTTCTAGACTTAAAAGGCACATTCTAGAATTTGGTACAAGCCAGTACTTAACACATCCCTAGCATTTATTCAGCTGCTGTGGAAAAGACTGCCTGGACTACATAAAGTCTGAAGATATTGTGGTGCTTTGTGCACAACACAGCAGAGCTTCGAGGTCTTGCTGGGAGGAAATGATCCCAAACATGCCCCTGAAAGACAAGTCTTACTTTGAAAAATAATGATGAAAAATTGCTTATTTGTGTCTGTGTTTATTTCAGGAGAAGCTAACCAAACTTTGTCTGACTCCAGAATACTGCTATGAATGATTTTGCCTTTCTGTTTCCAGCTTGGATAATGCCAGAGTAGTGTTAACAAGAGGTTATGTTATGCTGGCTTATGTTAAACCAGATCACCCCTAACATGTGCAGAGCCATTCATCTGTGTCACCAAAACCCAAGAGAACATCTGACATGGACTCTGTAACAGAAACAGTGATCACTTACAAATCAAACATGGCACGCTCTAAACTGATTGTGCACGGCAATCTTTTCTAGAAAGGACAACTAATTGAACATGATAAAGTGTAAAGTTAATTAACACCCTTAAATTTGTTGATTACTTTCACGGGATTATATTGTTCGTTGAGTAGCAGCTTTCTCTCCCAGCTGTCGCCTTTTTCAGCAATGTCGCTGGTAAACAATAGAGACACCATAACAAGTCGTAAATGGTCCCTGTGACAGCAGCCCCTTGTGAGGCTGCATCTGTAGAAAATGATTAGAACAATTGCATTTTAAAGACAGCGCAGATCGCAGCCCAAGTCCCATTGGCCCTCTTCTTGATCTCTTTTGATGGCAGACTGGTTAAAACATTTAAGTTCTTTTGAGTAAATTAAGTGATTTACTACATTTTGCTATATATCAATGGGAGTGCTTGCTTTGGCAGCAAGATTTTTATAGTATTAAAGGCAAATATAATTTGATTGTACATTTTGGCTTTCCATCTCTTCCCTCTCTAGATTTGAAGGCTTTTTCACAATACTCAGAGAGTCGAAAATGATCTCATCGTTTGTGATTCTAAGTGGTAATTCTAGGTTATCAGCACTTGCATCATAGTTATCAGAATCCCTTGGCTCAGCTTTTCAGGAAGGCTGAATTCCAAACCAGCTACCGTTAAACCAAAGACTTTGATATGTTTAAACTGAACATGATGTTCAGCTTGTTATATTTGGGTTTTTTATAACACTTGTGTAATAACTGTATAAAATACCTTTCCTACATGTTCTTTCATTTGAACTTCAAAGTAGGTATGGCAAATGTTCTTATCAGCACTTTCGGATAGAGAAACCAAGATTGAGAGGGATTATGACTTGTCCAAGGGGTGTGACCTTGTGCTGTGATTGCACCCCAGGTCTCCTAATTCGAGTCATATGTTTTTCATTTTTTTAATTCTAAGGATAATGTCCCCACACATATGAACTTCTGCTCGCGCTTGATTTTGCAGCAATAAGTGAAAATGTCGATACCACACATGGAGAATCATGCTACTCCAAAATTGCTTTAAAAAAAATCTAATTGAAGCCGGGCGTGGTGGCGCACGCTTGTAATCCCAGCATTCGGGAGGCTGAGACCGTAGGATCCGGGTTCGCGGCCAGCCTCAGCTACCTAGTGAGGCACTCCGCAACTTAGTGAGACTCGGTTTCAAAATAAAGAATAAAAAATGGGGCTGGGGGTATAGCTCGGAGGTAGAACGCCCCTGAGTTCAATCCCCAGTACCGCAAAAAAAAAAAAAAAAAAAAAAATCTAATTGACAAAAAATGATGTGTATACATATATCATGTACAGAATGTTTTGGTATATACATTGTGGATCGTTGGATAGAGTTAATTGGCATGTATATTACTTCACATGCTTTTTTTGTGTGTGTGCTGAAAACACAGATATCTACTCTCAGAGTTTTCAAGAATATAATACATTGTTATTAAAAAGTTGAGCTATTTTGATGAACTAGGAAACATTAAGTCTCAATCTTAATTAATATTCTTGATCATTTTATTCATCATTAATTTCTGCTCTGCCTTCCTTCTAAATAGATAATTAACATTTTTCATGCACATGCTATATTTGGGGGAAGAAGATTTTAACAGCTCATGCCCACAAAGAGCTTAACAAGACACACCAGAAAAATCAGATGAGAAAGTAGTAGAAGTGCTTTGTTAGAGAATCACTCAGGATGTTACAATGGTACGAGAGGGAGGTCATGGCCAGGAAGTGCTGCTCAGAGTTGCTGTGAGGAGAGTCTTGAGGGATAAGCAGCAATTAGTCAAGCAAAGAAGGAAGGGAAGGGGATTTCATGAGGAGAAACAGCTCAGGAATAGCATGGAAGCAGGACAGTCACAGCACACGCTAGCCACTGCACACAGCTCTCAGTGCAGAAGGAGCAAGTCTTGTTGCAGCAGTAGATAAGGAAACCGAGAAAGAACTAGGGCTCATTGGCAAGAAAAGTAATACTAAAAGGTCAGGAATGAGTTCAGGAGAAAAGAAAGTTTTTTGCTTCCTTCAACTCAAGACCTAAGGGAAGATACTGTCAGTTATGTAGCTCTCTGTTGGCTGAAACATAAAAGTACAAGTAACTTCAGAAAGAGTAACTTTTCTTAATGGGGGAAAAACAGGTGGAGCTGTGAGACTCCAGAGGAGATGCTGGTAACAGTGAGTAGTGCCTTCAACTGCTGCTACATTCATGCTAAGGCATAATCTGAGATGGAGGAGTATGTTTTCAGTTTTTTTTATTTTTATTTTTAATGTGCTTTTATTGGTGCATTACAGTCTCACATCATAAGTATTTTGTTTTTAAATAAAACTGCCCAAAGATTGGGAGACAGATGAGCATAATTATTAGAACAAAGTGATTTATGTTAATTTTTACCTTTATTACAGGGGAAAGTTAAGATTAGTCAGAAAAAGGCACTTTGAGTTTTAACCCAATTCACTTTTATGTAAAAATGTGACATTGACCAGCTGGGTGGTGCACACTTGTAATCCCTTAAACCTGGGAGGCTGAGACAGGACTATCCCAGGTTTGTAGCCAGCCTCAATAACTTAGTGAGGTCCTCCGCAATTTAGTGAGACCCTGTTTCAAAATAAAATATAAAATATGGCTGAGGGGTGTAGCTGAGAGATAGAATGCCCCTGGTTCAGTCCCCAGTAACACACACACACACACACACACACACACACACACACACACACACACAGAGCACACAAAAGGGGGGAGGGGAAATGTGAATTTTGTCCATTATTTCAATTGCTGTTTCCTGCATTAAGTTCTAAATGAGCATTTTAAAAGACATGCAAAAAAAGAATGTGTTACTCAGTTCAGGGGATGGTGTGTTTTCTCGAGACCACTTTATTCCTCTCAGACAGGGTTTGCCATTACATTATAGATACTCAGATCCACATTTGAAATTCGTTGTGATATCTTCTAGTTCATTTTTGTGTGGGGTGCTGGGGATCTAACCTAGGCATGTGCTCCACCACTGAACAACATCCCAGCCCTTCTATTTGTTCTTAATTCTGATTTTCTGTCTTTTTCTTCCAGTTTTTTTAAATGTAGTTTTAATGACAAAAATTCTATCTGCCATGTATAACATGCTTCAAAATATATATACTTTGTGGAATGGCTAAATCAAGCTAATTATCATATTTAGTGTCAGGAAAACACTTAAAATCTACCATACGTTCCCAAAGTGGATGATAACCACCCCAGGGGGTGCTGGGCTGAAATACAGACACATGAAATGCAGACTTGCTATTGCATCTTTCTGTTATTTGCTTAAAGCAGGTGGATTTTCAGGGGCGTGCTGCGTAATATTTTTGTGAGAAGGGGTGGTGAGCCAAATAAGTTTGGGAACCTCTGATACTCTGAGCAATTTGTGAGCCTGCAGTGCGTTGTTATTAACTCCAGCCATTATGTTGTACAGTAGGTCTCTTGAGCTTATTCCTTCTCATTCCCGGTTTTCTGTTCCCTAATTGTTTTGTTCCGATAAGCAAACTCAACTCTGTTATAAAGAGGCAGGACATTGTGTGCACATAGATAACAGGCGGAACTCGGTGTCCTTGTGTAAAGCATACCAAATTGCTCCTTCAGTTCACGTTGGTTTAAATTGCTCTGAACCAGATTTGCAAATGGAGTCGAAGTTTTACAAGCCAGCTCACAGTCATCAGCAAGATCATTACTCTTTGAGACAATTTCTTGTTTTCTTTTGCATCCTTTCTTTGAGAATTCGTTATTCTTTCAATGACAGAGGTTGAAAAATGGAGGGAAAGGAGGAGTCAGGATTTGGTGAGTCGCCCTCATTTATCTGACACCTGGTGTATAATGCTACCTATGACATTACTTCTGGGTAGATATCTCATGTCCTTTACTGTTTTTTAGAACCTTTGCAGGCAGACACGATGTTTCGTATCTACTATAACTTTACATTTTGTACTCTCTGGAATATTCATATTTCAAATAGTCTCCTAATATATCAGAAAACAAGTCTTGATTTTTGATTCAGAAAAATATGCTTACTAGTTGAATCTTTGCACCTACCACAAAGACCTAGCAAGTTGTTAAAGGCACTGAACAGATACTTACGGTTCAAAACCTGTGCACGACTATATTTATACCTTTCCTATAGTATGGATCTAACTCTGTCCTTTATTATTACATATAGGTATTTTCTTATCTCTGCTCCTACCTCCTACACACACACACACACACACACACACACACACACACACACTACCCACCATCACAAGCACTAGATTTCAAACTTATAATCCCAGTACTTGGGAGGCTGAGACAGGAGGATCCCAAGTTCCCCGCCAGCCAGCCTCAGCTGCTTAGTGAGGCCCTCTGCAACTTAGTGGAGGAAGACATACTACCAAGAGAAGTGGTATATGTCTGTCATTGTAAAAGCAGGGTAGTCAGCAACCCATTTTGAATGACATGAATATTTGTCTTTTTGTTTATACAAAGGAGGTCAGTCTTTTGAGTCTAGAAGTGTGGTAGAGAATCACAGGAATTATCTTGAGAAAGTATAAACCATGAAAGGCAGCCCCAAGTATTTAGGCTTATTAGCTTTACTTAGTATAGATACATGAGAAATTAATTTCCTTTCTTTTTCTGATTTGGAATAATTTACATATTGTAGAAAGTGAGACATACCATGGTTTTGTGTGATAATATGATAAATGGCCAGGTGTGGTGGTACATACTTATAATCCCAGTACTTGGGAGGCAGAGACAGGAGGATCCCAGGTTTGAGGACAGCATCTGCAGCATAGCAAGACTCTCAGCAACCTTGTGAGACATTTCCAAACAAAAAAATTTAAAAAGGCTGGGGGTGTAGCTTAGAGTTAGAATGCCCCCAGTTCAATCCCCAGTACCCCCCACACCTATAAATAAATAAATGTTTGAGTATGTTTGTATGTGAATTTGAAAACCTCAAATTTTTATAGAATTTCAAAAGCTTCAAAGTAACTCAGTGATTATTTTGTCTAACCACCTCACTTCATAGTGAAAAAACAAGGCAAACAGTATGTAGTGACTTGTGGAATGACACGAATGCCGTGTGGTCCTTGGTGTCTGTGCACGTCTGTTGAAGAGCAGTCAAGCCGGGCGTGGTGGCGCGCGCTTGTAATCCCAGCATTTGGGAGGCTGAGACTGGAGGATCCGTGTTCGCGGCCAGCCTCAGCTACCTAGTGAGGCACTCCACAACTTAATGAGACCCAGTTTCAAAACAAAGAATAAAAAATAGGGCTGAGCTGGGAGTGGTGGCGCACGCTTGTAATCCCAGCATTCTGGAGGATCCGGGTTCGTGGCCAGCCTCAGCTACCTAGTGAGGCACTCTGCAACTTAGTGAGACTCGGTTTCAAAATAAAGAATAAAAAATAGGGCTGGGGGTGTAGCTCGGAGGTAGAATGCCCCTGAGTTCAATCCCCAGTACCGCGCAAAAAAAAAAAAGAGCAGTCAGGACTCGGCGCTGACCGAGGTTCTTCATTTCCTCAGTCTTCCTTTCCTACCTGCTGCCTCCTGTCTAGTCCATCTTATGTTGCTCTATCAGACTATCTGAGACTGGATAATTTTTTTAAAAATTAATTTCTATGGTTCTGGAGGCTGGGAAGTCCAAGATGAGGGGGCTGGCCTTTGGTGAGGGTCTGCTGTGTATCATCCCAGGACAGAAGGCAAAGACAAGATGAGAGAGAGAGAACACACACACACATGCACACACATACACACACACACACACACACACACACACACACACACGTGTGCCACTCGGGGCAGAGGGTCCTTTGGTAAAGAACCCTTGACCATGGCTAGTCTGTTCCTGGGGCCTCTCCCATCAGCTCTCCTTAGGCCCCACCACTCAGCACAGCCCCGGGGGATTAAGTTCCCAACTTAGGATGTTTCCAACTTTTGATTTGGGTGGGGAGGGGCACATTCAGATCACTCTCTGAACACAGAGTCGATGTGCTGAGCATCTCTTATGTACTGGACTGTGAGTACGGGGTTAATGAGCCAGTGGTCCCTGCCCTGATGGGTGCAGACTGGAAACAAGCGGAGGTGTTAAGGGTGGCAGTGAACGCTGCGAGTGAAGCTAAGGCGGGTGAAGGAGAACAAGAGCATGAGGGTGCTATTTTGGGGTGTTTGATGGTTAGAGAAGGCCTTCTGAAGAGGTGGGTTTTGAGGATACGAGTCATGAGGCAAGAGGAATAGCAAGTGCGAGGCTGTGAGGTGGAAGAGGCCTGAGCTGTCTCAGGAGCAGCTGGGAAGCCACGGTGGCTGGGAGGCAGCGAGTGATGGGAGGCACGTCTGAAGTGAGGTAGAAAGGTAGCCGAGGCCCTGTGACGGCCTCTGAGGACATCGCAGGCTCTGGGTGTTACACTGAAAGTGACGGGAAGTCTTTGGAAGGTTGAGAGTAGAGAAGAAATGTGTACGAGATTTATACTTGAAGAGGATTCCTCAGCTGCTATATGGAGAAATAGACTCTGGAGGCAACAGGAAAAGGGAGGTCAAATAAGAGGCCACACACCGCGCTTGGTGGCACACATCTGTAATCCCCGTATTTGGGAGGCTGAGACAGGAGGATTTCAGGTTCAAGGACAGCCTCAGCAAGTAGTGAGACCCTTAATAACCTAGCGAGGCCCTGCTTCTAAGTAAGAAGTAAAATCAGGCTGGGGGTACAGCTTGGAGGTAGAATGCCTCTGGGTTCAACCCCCAGGACCAAAAAAAGCCCTTGCAGTGGTCCAGTGAGAAGTGGTGGTGGTTTAGACCAGGCGGTGGTGATGAATAAGAAGAGGCCAGATCCTAGGTTCATCCCTTCTTAGGAGCAGGCACGCAGGTGAGTAAGCCTTCATCCTGCAGCTAACCAGTCAGTTGTGTTGAATGGATAGAACAAATGCAGGTTCCTCATCTTTCCCATACACTGTACCTCCACTGAGCAATCCTGACATCACTGGCTATGGACCTCTTTATAGCCCTGCTAACCGGAGGTGGCCTGCTTCTTTTGTTTATAAGTATAGCCCAAACCAGCTAATATTTAGCAAGCAAGACTAAAATGATCTTAGAGAAGACAGTGGTTTAGATAACCAAATGAGAAAGCCCCCACTTCACAACCCAAGTAATAAAATGGTTAGCACTTATATTTAAGTAGCACTTTTATTTTACTGCCTATGTTCACATATTCATACTCTGTGAGGAAGTTTAGTGCTTTTCCCATTTTATACAGTACTCAGATTCAAAAGTCAAGTAATCTTTACAGGCACACATTGGCAAGTGGCATAGCCCCTAGACCAGCTCTTCCGGTCCCTTACTCTTTTTACATGCTTACTAATTTATCTTCCAAATGAATATACCATGTACCTGATAAATAATGGGGATGCTGACAAAAACAAGACCCCAGTGCTGACTTTGTAGGGGAAATCAGATGAGAAGATCAAAGATTTTAATGAAGAGTGATTAAATGCTATAATAGAATTCACAGAATGTATTTTGGTTTTGTATATGCAACTATTAAAAAGTAAAATACAGGAGTGAGTATCCCTTATCCAAAATGCTTGCAAACCAGAAGTGGTTTAGATTTTGGATTTTTTTTTTCAGTTAATTTAAAATATTTTCATGCATATAATGATATATTTTAGAGTTGGGGGCCAAGTCTGTACAAGAAATTCATGTATGTTTCATAAACACCTTATACGCAAAACCAGAAGGTAATTTTACAAAGTATTTTTAGTATGCTTGCTTTTTGACTATAACCTGTCTCATTAAATCAGGTATAGAATTTTCTATTTGTAGTGTCATGTGGTGCTCAAAAACGTTTTGAATTTTGGAGCATTCTGGTTTTGGAATAGAGCTGCTCACCTATAAATACTTCTCCCAGAATTCCAGCAGCTACCTGAGTGTGCATTTGTATTTTTCTATTTTGGAACATGGACTCAAATTAAAATGGCATGGATAGGTAATAAATTTATTATTTACTATTGATAGACGTAAAATACGTACATTGTCTTAAGACGTCTACGCAGCTTTTGAGTTCCAGCTTTCTATGTTCTTTCCTTAGTTCAAGTGGTTATGTTTCATTTAGGATCACTGAAGTCTTGTTCTGCCTTTTCAGTGGAACTAGGCCTGATAGTGTGTACAAGTCAAGGAATGCGTATGGAAAGACAGGACTTGGTCTTAAGAAATGCCACAACTTTATAGTTACGTAGTTCAGCCAGGGCCTTATTGGGATCTAGGCTATGATAAAAGTCTGAAGTAATTACACCACATTAAGAGGAGGAAAGTGTGGAACTACCATAGATTTCAGAATTAAAAGATAACTATTTCTTTTGTGGTCTTCTCTTGCTTAAATAACTTATTTCTTGTTTTTGAAATATGTGTTTGAACAAGTGAGAAAATGCACCTGTCAAAAGAGTAACCAGCTGAGAACCATTGTCAGCATTAATTTTCCTTTAATAAATGACTCTCTGAAGCTATTTAGCTGTCTGTAATCTAGATACAAAGCTGTTGACCTATGATGGATAGTGCTGGATTTGTTTGTAAGCTTTGACTTAAATTGTCTGCTTAATTTCTCTAGGTCAGATCAACAGGACTAGGATAAAAGGTGGTGATGTGGTTGGAATAAAAATGACTAAAGAAATTGAGCAAAATAATTGTAAAACTGTTAATGGGTCACCATCTTCGTGAAGTAAATTAGAAACTAGCAAAATGACAGTCACTTAAACATCAGCATTATCAAATACTCAGATGACATAGATCAGCTAATTGAAAGCATTTTTTATAAATGGGTTTTTGCACATAATCCATTCCAAAGTATGTTTGAAGATATTGTGAAATAATGTAACTTAGCCATATGTGGGAGCATTTCAGGTTTCCATTAACACATGGACACTCACTCTTCTAGGGTTGTTGGGCTTACATAATACTGTCTTCTTTTACTAATTGGTTAAAGTAGTATGGACTGTAAAGAGAAAGCTGGTTGATTTGGCAGGAGCAAAATGTTCATGATTTGAATGAAATGGGGAACTCTTACTTCAGCTCTTTGTGTGTGTGTGCTTGTGTGTGTGTGTGTGCTTGTGTGTGTGTGTGTGTGCGCACGCGCGCAATACTGGGGATTGAACCCAGGGGAATTCTACCTCTGAGCTACACCCAGCCCTATTTTTAATTCTTTATTTTGAAATAGGGTCTCACTAAGTTGCAGAGGGCCTCATTCACTAAGTAGCTGAGACTGGCCTTGAACCTGCGATCCTCCTGTCTCAGCCTCCCAAGTACTGGGGTTACAGGTGTGTTCCACCATGCCTGGTGTTTGGGCTTTTTTAAGTGTAAATACTGTATTTTACTGAATAAATTAAATAGAAAAGCAGGACATTACTTGCAACTGACCTAATTCTAATGGCTAGATTTGATACTTAATATAATTGTTGTTTCTGTATTCTTGGCCGAACACAAGTTATAAAGGCAAAAGTTATACTTTTCTATTTTTGAACAATAAAACTTAACTCAAAAATTATGAATTTAAGATTTCTCTCAATACTAAAAACAGTAATGACCCTCTTGATTTTATTTTGTAGTTAATAAAATGAGTGAAGTTCCCCTCACCTTTTAAGACATGTGTAAGGCCAAGTTTTCTGTGCTAAATTAGGAGTTGTTTCTCCAGTCATATCAACCAATAGATGTGTATTAAACCTTTGTTAAAAGCTAGTAAAAAGCCGGGCATGGTGGTGCACGCTTGTAATCCCAGCATTTGGGAGGCTGAGACGGGAGAATTCGGGTTTGTGGCCAGCCTCAGCTACCTAGTGAGGCACTCTGCAACTTAGTGAGACCCTGTTAAAAAATAAAGAATAAAAAATAGGGCTGGGGGTATAGCTCGAAGGTAGAATGCCTCTGAGTTCAATCCCCAGTACCACCAAAAAAAAAAAAAAAAGCTAGTAAGAAGTAGCCAAACCAAACTTAAAGCTTATTTCTTCTTTCTCATACCACTAGGAACAAATTGTCCAAAAGATAGAGAGCAGGAAGGAAGAGAAACAAAATATTGGGAAGTGCATATGAGAATGGTCAGTCTAAATAGACAGAGCCTACCCTCGGAGCTGCCTGCTTGGTTGTGGGACAGAGACCCAGGCCTCTCTCCCTCCCTCTCTCTCTCTGGAGATCTCATCTGTAAATAGTATTTGGAGAGGGAGTAAGTAGCCAGAGACTTCCAATCCAAACTTGGGTGGCAGACCCCTCTGCCTGCTGCAGTGCTGGGCCTATGTAAACCTTTTTTGGCCTGTGTACTTTCTTTCACTGAAGAGGGTTTTTAGGAGAACAATATGAGTTAAAATAAAATTCACACTTCAGATTCCTGTATGTATTTATTGTCTCATGATTGTACCAAAATGTTGAGGATGAATTGAGAATGAGAGTATGACTAAATCTATATGTCACTCTTGGTTTGTGATTAACTACATGATACTTGACTACTAAAATACTCCTATGGAGATTTAGAATATCTTACACATGCCTGGCATAAATACAAGTTGGAGGTGAGATGTTTTCATTTGATTTAGAGATGTTTCCCTCCTTTTATTATTAAGCATTTTAAGAAATGTTTGCTTCTCTCTCTCCCCCCCAAATCATGCAGGTGTAGGAGCTGCTCGGTCCGGGAACCTCACGTTTATGGTGGGAGGCGTTGAAGGAGAATTTGCCGCTGCTCAGGAGTTGCTGGGATGCATGGGCTCCAATGTGGTCTACTGTGGCGCTGTTGGCACCGGGCAGGTAACATGGTCACATTAATGACCGTGGCACGAGGGTGTAAAATTGGCTAAAGGTCCTTCCTTTTCCTGACCACATTCTTGTCCTCTTTATTCTGTTCAATCTATGGATTCTTTGCTCAGAGTTTCTTAAATTAACTAGGAATAAATTAGTTTCCTATCATTCCTGGTGGGCTGAAGCAGATGTCAGCCAATGTACTTATTTAAAAAGATATCAAAAGTTCCACCATTAGGATTTTCTCCACGTCATCCCAGTGACTACTAAAATCATCCTTAAACCTTACTTAGGTGCTTATATTGTCTGAGTGACTATTATCCTCCATCTAATTTTGTAATTACTTGTTCAGTTTGTACTACAGTGTGGTAGAAGTAATGTTCATACTTAATCATTTTCTTGAAAAGCAAATAATTTCAATTTAGAAGTACAATAGTACTGAACTCCAAAATCACACTGGTTGTCTCCATCCTGTGCCTAATACACACACACACACACATACACACACACACACTCTCTCTCTCTCTCTCTCTCTCACTCACTCACTCACTCCATTCTTTGTAGTGCTTTGATCCTAGTCACTAGGACTCTGTCTCACTCAAGACGTAGGGATTGTCTCAGGTGTATCTACCCTCCCCATGCTGTTATCTCGTTACTCTCCAAGTCCTTGGATGTGCTGCCTCAGTCCCTCATTGTTGACCATCGTGTCCACCCCGGGCATTACCTGGTCCAGTCTCTTTCATTATTACTGCTCACAGGGCCTGAGGGATCTCAAATGCCCAAGTGTGTCACTCTTTCTTCCCAACATAACAACCAAAGCTGACTCTATCAAGATGCTTGTATCTGACGGCACTTCCCCATTCTGAGACTTTGAATAGGTTCCTGTTTCCTACTATGTCAAGTTTTAACACTCTGCTCTAGCTTTTATAGCTCTTAACCAGCTCTCCACACAGTCTTAACTATCTTGATTTTTCACCATCACCAAGTGCTGTGTGCATGTGTTTGTATCACTTGAATCTTACTATGATGTATAATTACAATGCACCAATAAAAATATTACAAAAATTTCACCATTCCTTATGTGTGAGTAATTTTCTTACAAATCCCAGGGACTTCCTGTGATCAGATGTATTTCATCCCTTTTAAATCGTTACCTTTACCCTGATCTCCTTTCTCTTTCTTGCCTGTTTATATTCTGCTGTGGCCTTCTTAGAGATGATTTGAGGTTCCACCTCCTCTTGTTTCTCTGAGCTCCTACTGTCTCTACCTTACAGCTCTACCATACAGATTCACCACTTGGTTGTTTTTTGTTGTGTGGCCCATTACTCTCATTCCCAATTAGTCGTAAGTGCCATCTTTTAAAGAGCCACGTGGGTCAGTATTCCCAAACGTGCTGAACCCATAACAGGAGCTGGGTCACCACTGTGGGTTTATGACCTCAGGGAAGAGATCCCCAGTCTGCTGTGGGCGAGCATGTTAGGTTCAGGGAGGTATGCTGCACCAACATTCCCTTCCCCGCTGGAGAGGTTGAAGGCTATTTCTTTTTTAAAAAACCTGTGTAATTGGGCAAAGAGAAATTCCTGTGAGTTACAACTTGGAAATAAGGATATTTAATATGTTCTCTATTCTTAGGCTGCGAAGATCTGCAACAACATGCTGCTAGCTATTAGTATGATTGGAACTGCTGAGACTATGAATCTTGGAATCAGGTTCGTGCAATAGTACATTTTCATCTCCTAACAATTTTTATTGGTTTTCCTATTTGATTTTCTGATGTTAAAAAAAATGATGTTCATGAGAGACAAATGAGTTGATCCAGGGGCATTTTGAAAGTACTTCATTATTGAACTTTAATAGACTTTGCTTATTGGACGACCAATAGGACCCTGGAGAGCATGAACACTCTTTGCCATAGCCATAAAATGTATTGCACTGTGCATTTTAAGTTATATTATCCTTTTTATATGGAAGTCCCATTTTTTCTATTATATTGAAATGCACAAAACACTTTCACTATAAAATTTAAACATTCTTTGAGAATATCGGAACAAATCTGTGTGAAACATGGCTTTAATATATAGTGAATACAAATGTTATGCTACCATGTGACTAGTTTCATGTACCTATTTTAAGCATAGGCCCTAAAACCTGCACTGAAAGGATTCTTGGTGGCTCACTCTCAGGATAAACTGAATTGCATTCATGAGGCTGCAATTCACATGCATGACTTTAACTTGCCTGTAGCTTGGGTAGTTTGCATCAGGATGTATCTTTAAAATAAAATGTCATTTATACTTAAAGTAATTCAAGAACTCTGTTTTTCCTACAAATGATAATCCTTTAGAATGCTTAAGGTTAATGGCTTAATTTTAGCCCTTAATCTTTTGGGTTAGGAATGCTATGTATGATTAATCACCTAATTAATTTTTTGAATGTGTATATTTCAAGAATATAATAAATACACATTTTTTACTTTAGAAAATGCTTAATGAGCAAGATGCTTTATTCAGATGTTTTCTTCTCATTCCCCAAAACTGCTCACCAAATATATCACAAAACAGAGTAGTGTTTCATATCATAGCTTTTGATAAAAACAATAAAAAGAGCCAAAGTGCTTGAGATATTTTTAAAAACATGGTAATGGATTCACATTTCCTCTTAATTACCATATCAAGATGCTGTTGTTTTATTGAATTGCCCTTGTCTCAGATGTTAAACTATCTTGACCTATTAAGTTGTCATGTTGTAATTGAGATAAAAGAGGAATTTGCTTTGCATCAGCGCTAATTGGTTTATCAATATCCTGTACCATTTACATTTTAAAATTGAATGTCTATAAGATGGCAAGGCATATGTGTACAAAGCCTTAATAAAACTAGAGCATATAGGGAGCCCTCAGAGTGTTGTGTTTGTATTATGGCCAATTTTAGGCTATGGGTCACTTATCATAATCAAAAAACTGGTTACTACCAACTTGTTTTCATGTCCATTCTCTAGACTAATTTCTTGGGAGTGGGAAATGTTAATTTCTGGAATCCAAATTGCATACAAAATTAATTGGTGTTGACAACAGGATTAGTATGGATATGCATCCTTGTAATTTTATTTTCATTCTTCTGGAGATAAGTGAATATATCATTAAAAAGTCTGAATGAACCTGTGTTGTCCTGTACTACAGTTTCCTCCCTTATCTTCTCCAGTTTATTCTTTACTGCCTACCTTCTGCATCACTGGGTCGTCATGTTCCTTAGACACAGTGGTGCACCTTCTGGCAGTCCTTGAGTAATTTTCCTGTCAAAACTCTGATTAGATGATCATTTGCCCTTCCAAAAATGAAGCTTTGCTAGGGTAAGTGCTTGTGGAAGTTCTCCTCCAATACCAGCTAATAACAAAGAGTAGGACAACCAACTGAGTCAAATGTATACAATGCAATGAAAGCCAGTGGCTACTATTGTGAAAAGTAAAATAATTCCAAATAGAAACATTTAAGAACAGAGGCAATAAATACAGTTTCCTTTATTTTATTTTATTTGGCCATGGTCATGCTGTGATACATAATATTTAATAATATGAAACTTTTAAATGTTTAATTTTTCCAAAAATCTACATATGTATTATATATATATATATTTCTTATAGTAGATATATAAAATCTAAACACAACAAAAGCCACTCCTTTTATATAACTGTTAAAATAATTTATAAGTTCCCAGCATCTCAGATTGTACTAATAAATTATTTATTTTCATAACATTAGGGTTGTATCACTTTATCTTACAGAGATTCCCAACGGTTTGAAGGCCTAAAATGAGTGCTTCTGCTATTGTCTTTCTCCATGGTTTACAGACGTGGTTTAAAATGACAGAGTTGTTCTCTAATAGAGTAGAGAGAGTAGCCACGATTTATTGAGCTTTGCAAGGTGAAAGAGAAAATTGGCGTCAGCAAGCATAAATTCCCAAGTAGTAAATTCCCACAAAGTAGTATAGCATCAAAGTGGTTCAGTCACATTTATATTCTGTTCACACTTTGAAGGGAAATTTTTTTTAAGAGTATTCATGTCAACATTTACAAATTGAGTTACCTATTCCTATGAAGTGATCATTTCTGATTAATTTTGTTCTCGTAAGTCAGTGATTTTTCTGGATCAGTGTTTCCTTTTTTTTTTTTTAATAGAAGAATAAAATCTCACCATTTAAATTCTTATTAACCCTGTGCTCTTTTATAGTGAGTCTTTATGGATGTTAGTGAAATTTTAAAATGTTGTAAAAAAAAAGTAAAGAGTAAAAATACTGGTATACAGTATATTTTGAGGTTCTTTTTTATTTAAGCCTTTCTATTTCTAATTGAGCTCCTAGTTAGGGCTCAGAAGTAGTTTTATGGCCCTGAAAGTACCCTACTTACAATATAGAGGTTTTGTTCCTATGAATCACAAAGAAACTTCTGTTAATGTGAGCGTTGTTGTTTTGTTTTCATTTTTGCTCCATTGGGAATTGATTTCTTTTTAAATACTGGTAGTATGACCAGTTACTTGCATTGCCAGCCAGGTCCCAAGCCCCTCCAGCAACCACCATCTTGTCTTCTTCCACCAAAAGAAGCTTGAAACGTTGAACTTCTATCGAACAATTGAAAGCTGTTCAAGCTGAGAACTTTTCCACAAGCATAGTTTTAGTTTCTTGGGTGCTGCCCTGAGATGTTGCTTTTTCTTTCACATGATGACTAAAGCCTTAGTTGCATACCCTAATTAATAGAACAAATGCAAATGGCTGTAATAAAACTGTGCCCGGATTTCTTAATAAACTGATAGAATGCCGTGACGTTGTCCAGTTGACTGAGCTCATGGCCTACAGAACCCCAGCGAGTCTCACGCTGGCCTGAGTGCGGGTGTCTGTCTAGCTCTGCATCTCAGCTGTGACTGGCTTCGCTTTTCTCCTGTGCCAAGCAGCAGCAGTACCTGCCCACTGGGTTGTTGTGCGTATCTATCAAGGGAGTTAATCCACATAAATCTTCTCCAACAGCTCCTGACACAGAGTAGGGGCCAGTCCGTGGGAGTTAGTGGCATCTGTGGTCCTGGTTTGAACTGACTTGTGTTTGGATTTTTTTTCTTCGTGACACTTAGTAGCTGGTATATATTTGTTTGTTTATTGCCTGTTTCTCATCCAGAAAGTAAGCTCCATGAAGGGAAGTAGCTCTGGCTACTCAGGGCTGTGTCACGTGCGTGCGTGTTTTACTGGGGATTGAACCCAGGGGTGCTTGCCCTGAGCTATTCCCCCAGCCCTGGCTTTTATTTTGAAACGGGGTCTCACTAAGTTACTGTGCACTGGCCTTCAAACTGTGATCCTCCTTCCTCAGCTTCCCAAGTGCTGGAATTACAGGTGTGTGCCACCGTGCCCGGCTCGGCTGCCTTCAGAATATCCCTAGCAGATAGTAGGCACTCAATAAGGCTTGACTAAATGATTGAGGAGAGGGGGTGTCAGTGCATGGGCAGGATATGCCCTTGTGCCTCAGCCACAAGGTCTCTAAGCATGGGTCTTAACTCACCCCCTCCCGGCAGCAGGCACAGCCCCCTTGGCTTCCTTATCATCTGCGTGGCTCTGCGTGGCTCTGCGTGGCTCTGCGTGGCTCCTGTGCACAGCAGATCTGAATAAGCCTGCGTGAGTACGAAAGGCGGATGGAAATTGACATTGACGGAGCTTTTGTTTCCACATCTGTTCCTATGATCCAGACATCCTAGTTTGGTGACATAATTTTTGTTGTTGTTCTTACATAAACCCAAAAAAGATAGATACTTACAGAGAACATAAAGTGACATTTGTTGGCCCTTAAAACCTTGGTTAGCTGGGCATGGTGGCACAAGCTTATAACCTTGAGAGGTTGAGACAAGAGGATTGCAGGTTCAAGGCCAATCTCAGTAACATATGGAGACCCTCAGTGATTTAGTGAGATCCTGTTTCAAATTTTTAAAAATCAGGGCTGGAGGTGGGTGGCTTAGAGGTAGAATGCCCCTGGGTTCAATCCCCGGTATCCAAAACAAAACAAAGCCTTGGTTATAGTTAAGGCAAAGGTTCTTTAATTTCTTTTACAGTTTGTCATTTTTATTTCTCCCAAAAGTTCGTTTAACATTCTTGTGTTTTAGAGGCGAGTAGACTTGACAAGTGACGTCTACTTGAGTTGCATTATATATACGGTCAGAGCGATGAATTCATTCTCTGTTTATATCAGAGAACATTCCAGCAATTGTACAGCCACGTGCATGCACGCATGCACTCTCGAACCACATCCAGGGGCAGGTTATTATGGGGACTGACAGACTGTCATCCTTTTGATGGCTTGAGCTATATATCTCCTGAGCAGCAATGGGCTCTTATGCAGAAAGTATCATATGTTCCCAGCCAATTTACAGGGGAACAGCAATAACATTTTATCATGGTTGAGAGCCCAGTAGCTGCTTCCTATTAAACTTGCCCTTTCAGATACCTGTCTTGGATTAATTTGTTGATTTCAAATGGAAACTCAGTCTTCTCCAGTGAAGCATGACGTTCTAGGATAGACTCTGAATGACAATTACTGTGTATTCTAGCTGGTTGCAGACCATTACAAGCTTTGGGCACAGTGGAAGACAGAGGGCTTCAGTAGCTGATTTTAATATCGTGTCTAATTCTAACTGTCAGTTATGTGTGTGCCAGGGAACGAATCCTCAGCAAGAGGAGATGCAAAGCCCTTCTCACTTGCTCTTTCTAATGATGCACTTTGCTGCAGGGGAGGAAGAAGGAGCCGGGAGTAGCCATCCCCTGCAGGGGAGCTGCACGGCGGGCAGCGTCAGGGTAGGAAAGAGCCAGGAACAGCTGCCCCCCAGCGCTTTGTGCGTGTGCCCCTCAGGAGGCTTCTGAGTAGCGAGGTGATCCCCGAAACGGGGTTCCATAAATCCGTGCTGGTATATTCCCTTGAACACTCAAGAAAAATAGAGGGCTTTCCAAAGTTAGGATCATAAGCTTTACTCACCATTTTGGTTAAGTATTAGACCATGTGCATTTCCTTAGCAGTAAAGACTCTTAGGAGGTGCTGCCGAGTATAACCTGGTAGATTTTAAAGAGGGACAGAACTCTGTGGCTTTAAATGTGATGAATTATCTTAAAAGAAAACCTAAGATAGGAAGCCCATAAAATGTACTTCAAGTAGATGGGGAAAGCAGTGTTTGGAGGGGTCTTTAAAATACTTCCTCTTTATGGAGCACATCGGACATATTTGCTCTTGTACTTTGCACTTAGAGGGTATATTTGCAGTTACAGCAAATTCACTGATTATTAGTTTGTGATTATACTTTTCACAGTTATTCCCTAAGCACATTCATTTTATCTTTTCCTAAGTCAGGTGCCAAAATATCATAGTAATTGCCTGATTTAGTTTAGAAGGGAAATAATCTACCATTAAACAGAATGATAGTGACTTTTTATTTTATTTTTTGTGGTGGGTGCTGGAAATTGTATTCAGGGGCATTGTACTCAGCTACACCCTCAGTCCCTTTTTATTTTTTATTTTGAAATAAGTTCTCACTAAATTGCTGGGGACCTCGCTAAGTTGCTAAGGCTGCCCTCAAACCTGTGATCCTCCTGTCTCAGCCTCCCAAGAACTGGGATCACAGATATATGCCACCATTCCCAGTATGATAGCCAATTTAGATTGAATCTTGTATATCTGTTCTAATCCATAGTAAACACCCATCATTACAACCAGAGCCCCAGCCAATATGAATTCAGACACGTGGCAGGCCACATATCATCCTGTGAACCACCACTACCCCTTGAAAGCCTGATGTTCCATACCAGTTGTGTTCCAAAGTAACTCCATGTGCATTATGGCTGTTAGCTCTAGCCCCTGCTCTAGCACCAGAAAAAAATGTTCAGATTTCTAAATTAACAAACATTTATTTCAAACACACAAAGTAAACAGTAACTTGAGCATTCCAAAAATGTAGAATTTAACATTTACATAAATGTCTCTTTTTAATCCTTTTCTGTTTTCTAGAAGGAAAAGCAGAAAGCTCTTGTGAAAATTGTTTTATAATGGCCCTGTGCATGAAAGAAAACCAATAAATTGCTGGGTGTACAGTTTTATTTGAAACTTCATTTAGTGATACTTAACAGAACTATGCTCCCAGACTGTGTTAGAATAAAAAATAACAGAACATTTTGATGCTGTTTTTCCTGGGGTCCACACTGAACAACCATCTATGCCATCAGCCTGGTGATCGAACAAATGACGTTTCCGCTTGGGCAAGCTTTGTTTTATCAGGATCAGTAACCTTATCAGCAGTTGACCCAGAACTATAATGCATGTCTCTGAATAGATAGCATATGTCACAACTTCAGGCAGACTTGCTTCATAAGCAAGATTGTCTAACAAAGATTTAATAAATAGGGAAAAGTTTGGAGCAAGAGATGTCTTCTTCTAGGATGATAACTCCTCTTCAGCTCCTTTTACTGCTCATGGCTTGTCTCTTGCATTTCTGCTCACGAAAGCCAAAAGAATAAACACATATAAATGCATCCGCACGGACGCCCACGATGCATCGTTTATCTGTCAGTATTTCTTTCTGAAATATATCATTTGTGTGTAAAGAATGTAGAACTTGGATTATCGTATCAGTTTAAAGTTCATAAGTGACACATAAAAGCAGTAATGTCCAAAGACTAGAAAACCCATGAGTGTGGCAAACCAGCCACGCTTCTATACAGTTATGAATTATTTTTTCTTAATAGTAGAATAGTGCAGGTTTTCTCTAAATGCAAAGTATCCTGGCTCACAAATGGTCAAGTTTAGTACTCTGTAATTCAAGGTTAGAGTCTTCACTCTGGTATCAGTCAGTTTTAACTTTAGAAGACATACAATAAACGGAGAGAGAAGATGGAATATCCTCATGTTAATAAGCCATGCATGACTTGTACATTTTGACATTTAACACTTCTTTTCTTTGACCTTTGACAGGTTAGGGCTTGACCCAAAACTATTGGCTAAAATCCTAAATATGAGTTCCGGACGGTGTTGGTCGAGTGACACTTACAACCCTGTTCCTGGGGTGATGGATGGAGTTCCCTCGTCCAATAACTACCAGGGTGGATTTGGATCAACACTCATGGCTAAGGTACAGTGAAACGCACAGACCGGCCAAGAGGGGAAACGCCTAGTGCTCTAAATTTTCTCTCTTCTCCCTCTCTTTCTAAAGAGCATACTACTGGGTGCAGATTTACTAGAATAGTGATGCACTTTCCTCCTAGAAATGAGAAGAACTTACATTTAAAATCCTTGTCTTGACTATTCCTGGGTTTGCTTGAGCCAGAGTTTTTCATTTGTGCCTGGGTATGTTTATAACATGAGCTGGTCAAATTTTGTTCTTCGTCATAATTTTTTGTTAATTTACCCACTCCCAGAGGAGGAGCTCTAAGAATCTCCTGATTGTTTCTGCCCTGGCATTGCACATCCACATCACAGAGAAGAGGAAATCTTTCCCGTGATGTCTAAATATATATTCCTGCTTTACACATATGGTTGTGTGTAAATTAATGGGGCCATTCAAAAAGCACATGGTCAGCCTCCTTTCATTTGTGATCTCAACTGCAGAAAATACTTTTTAGACCAGCTGACTTTAAGATCTCTGCATAAAGTTCATTCCCCACCAACTGACTTTTTTTTCTGATTACAAAAGGAAGAATACACACCCTGGATACCCCACTTGGCTGCTCCCCTCACTCCCCGTGACATTTGTTCATTCTGCTTCTCAAATACGCCTTCAGTTCGCCCACTCCCTTTTCTTCTTCCCCTGCACCTTGGCCGCACTCATCCAGGGGCGCCCCGGCTGTCCTCAGCTGGCGTCCTCTCCAGCTCCTGAATGGTGCTCGCTGCGGTAGGGGAAGGCCGCCTCTGCACTTGCGAGGCCCTCAGCTTTGCTTCCCTGCTCCCTCTCCTTGCTTCAGCCGCATTGAACTCATCTCTGCCTCTCGTTCTCACCCTTGCAAACCTTCACGTGTTGGGTAAATGCTTGTTTGCCTTTCTTTCCCAATAGATTGAGTTTGAGTGTGCTATGGCTGTCTTATTCATCATTGTGCCCTAGCTTCTGGTACATTATCAGCACACTAAATATTTACTGGGCGGGACATGGTGGTGCACACCTGTTATCCCACTACTTGGGACGCTGACACAAGAGGATCACAGGTTTGAGGATAGTCTCAACAAGTAATGACACTCTCGGCAACCTAGTGAGACCCTGTTTCAAAATAAAAATAAAATAGGGCTGGGAGTGTAGCTTGGAGGTAGAATGCCTTGGGTTCAATCCCCAGTGCCACAAAACAAATAAGTATTTATTGGATGAAGTCATATTTGAAAGTGTGTTTCCTGTTTTCTCTCGTGTTAGAAAATGTTTTTAATTTTATGGCACTCTTACAAACTTCTACAGATTTGAAAATCATTTTCCTGTATAATATTACTAGTGTAGTAACTGCTATATAAAACCAAAACAAAACAAATAAGTCTTATTAGAATATGGGGTGCAGGGTAGAGGATAAACTCAGAAATCCAGATTTCTGTTTGGAGTAGTTTTACAGCTATATGAAAGCACTTAACAAAAATATATTAGCGGCCGGGCGTGGTGGCGAGCACGCTTGTAATCCCAGCATTTGGGAGGCTGAGACCGGAGGATCTGGGTTCGCGGCCAGCCTCAGCTACCTAGTGAGGCCCTGTTTCAAAACAAAGAATAAAAAATAGGGCTAGGGGTGTAGCTCGGAGGTAGAATGCCCCTGAGTTCAATCCCTAGTACCGCAAGGAAAAAAAAAAAAATTATATATATATATTAGAAAGCTGGAGGAAGTGGGACACGCCTATAATCTCAGTACTTGGAAGGCTGAGACAGGAGCATTGCAGGTTCCAGGCCAGCCTCAGAAACTTAGAGACCCTGTTTCAAAATAAAAAATAAAAAGGGCTGGAGGTATAGCTCAAAGGTAAAATGTCCCTGGGTTCAATCCCCAGTACCAAAAATAAATAAACACACACATACACAGGATGGGAATAAGCCTTGCCTAACATGAACAAAGCCCTGAGTTCGATCCCCAGCGCTACAGAAATACGTAA
Source organism: Graphiurus murinus (assembly GCA_004027655.1). NCBI lineage: Eukaryota > Metazoa > Chordata > Mammalia > Rodentia > Gliridae > Graphiurus > Graphiurus murinus. The sequence continues at coordinate 37,018 of PVLC010004514.1, read as the reverse complement.
ATATCCCCAGTACCATATACACATACAAGTGTGTGTGTGTGTACATAGATATGAAACTTAACATCGTGTTTATAAGACTCCTATGTTTTCAAACTACTTTTCCTTCTTTGAAACAAGAGCACTTGGAACACAGCTCCGGAGTGAGCCTTTACCATTGCCTCAATGCATTCTCTTCTGCCCTTGTTTGATTCAGGATCTGGGATTGGCCCAAGACTCTGCCACCAGCACCAAGAGCCCAATCCTTCTGGGCAGCCTGGCACATCAGATCTACAGGATAATGTGCGCAAAAGGCTACTCAAAGAAAGACTTCTCGTCTGTGTTCCAGTTTCTGCGAGAGGAGGAGAGCTTCTGAATACACCCCGGGCCGGGACACCGCAGGAGCTGCCTCCCAGCTCACTCCAGAAGTAAATGGGTTTAATCAATCCGAGGTCATCTGTCTGCTTTTGATTGTCCACATTACAGTAATACCTAGGATTTTTCACACGTTTTTAACTGCTTATTCTTTTCATGTTTAGGAAACATTTTATCTGATTTTTTTTTTTCCTGCAAGCCACTAATGGTTTCTGCTTACTAGCTGAATTGAACTTTTTAGAAATTGATTCCTGAGCATCTTCTACTAAATTGTGGAAAACTTCAATCAGGATACTATTTACTTTGCAAATAAAACCAAATACTTTGTCAGTAGGATGAATCCCATCTTAAAAGAAAGCAGTTGAAGTGAGAGGAGTTAGAGGAGGGCGTAGAGAGGATCACTGCCCGTGTCCTGTTACCACACTCGAGACGGTGTCCTTGCGTTCCTGGGGCCACTGCTTTGCAGGAGACTGGCAGCGTGTGTCTTGCAACCTGGACTCTTAAGGAATCTCAGTGCAGCCCTGTTACAGCCCCCAGTACCCAGCACACTTGTTTCTATAGATTTTGCTTCCTTGTACATTCTTACTACGTATTTTTTTGACTTCAAAAGAATGACATCTTTTAGACTGTTTCAGAGCCGATGATACTTGCTTTAGATAATTATTATATCACTAAATATAACCATATTATTTTGAATTCAAATAAATTTCTATGCTGATAATATTTTCTTGGAGTTTTTGTTTCTTCCCAAACTAGTGTTACAGACTAATGGAGAAAGGATGGGAATGGGCAGGGGGCGGGGGGACGTCAGAGGGAGCGGAGCTCTCAGCTGGCCTGGGTAGGCCAGCACGCTGCCGCTCCACCTGCGGAGGCCCTGGTGGATGTCTGTCTGTTTTCTGTGCCATGGGTGCTTTGGAAATTGAGCTTACAGTAAGTGTACCAATCCCTGATAGGGACACAGTCCTTACCTGTCCCACCTCAGCCCAGAGAAACATTCCAGTATGTGATAGACCTCGAAACCGAGTTGGCCAAAGTAACGCTGCTTCCATCATTGTCCTAGTGATAAAAAGACTCCAGGCAGTGTTGTAAGTACTAGGGTTAGTGCTAGAGATACAGTGATGACGATACAGAAGACCTTAAATCCTGGACCTTAATTCTGCATCGTGTGTGTGTGTGTGTGAGAGAGGAGGGGGGGAGGATAAACAAGAAATAAATGTTTATATGTCAGGTAGTAATAAGAACTAAAAAGAAGAATAAGCAGGATAAAGGGCATAGATAGGAAGTGCCAGGTTTGTTTGTCAGGGTTGTAAGAGAAGTTCTTTCTGAAAAAGTGGCATTTAAGCAGAAATGAGAAAGAAATCAGGGAGCAAGCCGCACAGGTATCCGAAGAAAGCAGTCTAGGCACAGGGAGCAGAGCACGAAGGCCCAGAGGTAGGGCGGTTCTGGGTGAAGTGGCACAGGGTGAGCAGAGTCAGGTCACAGAGGGCCCTGGAGGCCATGGTAGGATATTGGCTCTTATGCTGAGTGAAACAAGCATTGTATCGGTTAGCTTTTGCTGGGTAACAAGCCACCCCAGTATTTAGTGGCTTATAACACACATTAGTTTTTAAAAGATTCTCTAGGTCAGCTAACTTAGTCTTCTGGACTGGGCTGTCTCCTCTAGAGCTGAGAGTAGGGTGTGTGTGTGGGGGGGGTCTTGCTCCTCTGGGACAGCTGGAATGGTTGACACTTTCTCCACCTGCTCATTCGTCCTGCCGAAGGCTGACCTGAGTTTGTTCACCTGACAGCAGGGGTATTCCCTGCAGCAAAGTGAGACGAGCCACAGTGAACAAGCACTTGTCACCCCTAAGCTTGCTTCAGATGTGTACAGTCCTCTTGGCCAAAGTGAGTCACACGACCAGGCCCAGAGTCAGCAAAGATGGGGACTACGGGGGAGTGTGAACACAGGGAATTATGGGAGCCACTTTGCAAACCCTATCCCCGTCTGTGAAGGCTGTGGTTCAGGAGACTGATATCGATCCGGCCTACTTATTAAAGAATCCCACTGGATGCCACATAAAGAATAGTCCGGGGCCTGGGGGAAGCAAAGGGACCAGTCGGAGGTGATTATAATGGTCTCGAAGAGAGATGGTGGTAGTTGGAACTAGAATATCACCACAATGGGGAAGCAAGAAATCAGAAGCTGGCGCAGTGGGCCTCTGTCTCAAAATAAAAAATTCAAAGAATGGGGGGTGTAGCTCAGTGGTAGAGTGCCCCCTGGGTTCAATCCCCAGTACTGGGAAGAAAAATATGGTCGGATTCTGAACGAAAAAGAGCCACTAACAGTGATGGATGGGGCCAGAGAGACAGGGAATTTTGAACCAAGAGAGGTGATCCTGGAACCCTAAGACATTGCCGCTGGGCTGCAAAATGGTGCTGCCACTTTGAAAAGTATTTGGCAGTTCCTCACGTGGCTTAAACGTTAGAGTTAGCACATGATCCAGCAGTTCTACTCTTAGATGTATCCACTCCCCCCTCAATATATCCACCCAACTGAATGCTCATGAATGTCGGTAGCAGCATTCTTCATAATAGATAAAAAGTGGAAGCAATCCCACCTCCCCCTCAGTGGATGATTAGGTAAACTGTGGTATGTCTATGCAATGGAAAGTTACTTGGTCATTGAAAGGAAAAAAATACTGATATGTGTGCCACACCATGGATGAACCTTGAAGACATGCCAACAAAAGGCCACATATTCTGTTTTTACTTACATGAAATGTCAGAAACGGCAAATCCGTAGAGGTGTGTAGTAAATTAGTTGTTGCCAGGGACTCGGGCAACTGCTAATGGGTGTGGAGTTTCTTTTGGGGGTGATGAGAAGGTTCTGGAATTAGTAGTGATGGTTGCACAGTTTTGCATTTAAAACACACTGGGTTGCATACTTTTTAAATTTATTAGTGTATTGCCATTATATGATTGTACACTTTGAAATTATTTCATGTGCATATGTACATATATATGAAAAATCATGAATTAAGGTCTCTCTTGGCAAGTGGTTCTCAATTGAGGCAGTTTTGCCCCAAAGGGACACATAGCCATGCCTGGGGACATTTTGGGTTGTCACACTCCATTGAAATTTAGTGGTTAGAAGACAAGATGTCAGTTATGCAGAATTCCAGAAGCCTTGCTTGGGGTTCCACGGGGACCTCTGGCCTGTAAATGGAAACCGTTTGGTCCCAGATTCCCCAGATCTGCTTCTCCTCCTGATCCTGCTCCCTCCAGATTCCCAGGTTCCAGCTCCAACTCCTCCCTCTGCCACTTGCCCTGCACCTGCACCCGAATTCCCAGTCTCCAGGGCCTGTGGCAAGCCTGCACTGGATCTTAGCTAGGTTTCTTCAGTATGTTTGCAATTGCTCTTTTTCATTTTAAATAGCTTTATTGAAGCCGAGTGTGGTGGCACATGCCTGTAAACCCAGTACTTGGGAGGTTGAGACAGGAGGATCACAGGTTCAAGGACAGCCTCAGAAGGCTTAGTGATGCATGCCCTCAGCAACTTAGACCCCATTTCAAAATAAAAAATAAAATAAGGCTGAGAGTATAGCTTAAAGGTAGAATGCCCCCACCACCGCCACCAAAAAAAAGCCTTATTGAGATATAATTTATTTATTTATTTATTTTTTTTTTGCTGGTACCCCTAGCCCTATTTTTTTATTCTTTGTTTTGAAACAGGGTCTGACTAAGTTGCAGAGTGCCTCACTAGGTAGCTGAGGCTGGCCTCGAACCCGGATCCTCCGGTCTCAGCCTCCCAAATGCTGGGATTACAAGCATGCGCCACCACGCCTGGCTGAGATATAATTTACATACAATAAAATTTCTCTTTTTGTACAACTCAATGGCATTTAGTAAATTCAGCATTATACAACCATCACCACAGTCCAGTGTTGGAACATTGCCATCACAGCCCTAAAATCCTTGGCTTCATCTGGCCTCGTTCCCGTCGTCCCTCCCCCAGTCCCAGGCAGCCATGGATCCTTCTGTCTCTAGAGTCGCAGCTGCCTCTGCTTCCCTCCCTAATCCATCCTCAGACAACTCAAGAGCCATCTTGCTAAGACAGAGGTCGAATCCAGCTGCTCCTCCTTACGACCTCTGTCTCTGATGAGTCTGAACTCCCAAGTAGGGTGTTCAAGTCCCTTTTGTGCTGTGGGGGAGGGGGGGTAATTGGGGATTGAAGAGCCAGGAACCAGAAACATTCTACCTCTGATCTACACCCCCAGCCCTTTTTTTTTTTTTTTTTTTTTTTTTTTAAATTTGAAACAGGGTCTCTCTAAGTTACTGACTGTATTCTGGCCTCTAACCTGCAATCCTCCTGTCTCAGCCTCTCCCAAGTACTGTGATTACAGGCCTGTACCACCATGCCCAGCTTCTACTTCACTCCCCTAGCGCCACCACCCATACATAGTACTTGGCATTTCCCAAACCTGCCATGCTTCTCATGCCCCAGTGCCTTCGCACATGCCATTTCCTCCCCGCCCCCACCCCAGGGGGCCAGCTCAAGCACCATATCTTCTTTTTTTTTTTTGTATTGGAGATTGAACCCAGGGCCATTCTACTTCTGAGCTACACCCCCAGCCCTATTTTATGTTTTTATTTTGAAATGGGGTCTCACTAAGTTGCTGAAGGCCTTTCTGAGTTGCAGAGGCTGGCCACCAACCTATGATCGTCCTATCCCAAGTACTGGGATTACAGGCCTGTGCCACGCCCGGCCACCATATCTTCTAAAAAGCCTCGGCAGCTTCAGGTGGAGTCACTTCCTCTCCGTTTTCATACCTCCTCCTTGATCTCTCTCATCACCGCACCAACCCTGTTACACTGAGTTTACTGCTTTGCAGCTGCATCTTCCACACCAGGCTGTGAGCACTTTGAGGCCCAGAATGTGGCATTGAATAAGCGCTTGATATACAACATTGCACTTATGTTGGGTGAACTATTAACTGCATACATTTTTTTTTTTTTTCTGAAAGATTCTTGCTTAAGAGCAGGGGGTGGGGGGGGTGCTGGTGCACACCTGTAATCCCAGTATTTGGAAGGCTAAGACAAGAGGATCTCAGATTCAAAGCCAGTGTGTGGCAACGGTGAGACCCTGTCTTAAAATAAATTTAAAAAGGGCTGGGGGTGTAGCTCAGTGGTAAAGCACCTCTAAATTCAATCCCCAGTAAACCCCTCCCCCCACACACACAGACTCTTTCTTATCAGATCAAGTTTATTTTACTTTGGGTTATAAATAAATGTAGTTTGTTACATGCAGCTGCCCCCAAAATCTTGCAAAATGTTAATCTTTTACCATCATTTTTAGTCAAAAGTTTAGCTTACGCTGTTAAAAGTGAAGAAAGATGCATTTTGGAAGAAAACTTAGCCTAACCCTTTCTGTGCTTTAATCTTTAGCTTTCTTGCAAATGAAGCCTGTACCTGTTTCTTTATGGAACACAATCATTCCAAGTGTGTGTGTGTGTGTGTGTGTGTGTGTGTGTGTGTGTGTGTGTGTGACACTGGGGATTGAGCCCAGAGGCATTCAACTTCTGAGCTAATCCCCTAGCCCTTTTTAAATTTTTGTTTGGAAACAGAGTCTAGCTAGGTCCCTGAGAGGCTTGCTAAATTGCTGAGACTGGTCTTGAACCTGTGATACTCCTGTCTCAGCCTCCCAAGTACTGGGATTACACACATGTGCCACCACGCCCAGCTAAGTATGTTCTTTTAAAACATGCTACATGGGCCTTGAGCTGAGACCTTGAGGCGAATCTCGCAGTAACTCACTCAGGTTGACTATTTCGGGGGAGTTCAGTGTTTGTCGTCATCTGGCACTGTTCTACCTTGACTCGGGCACAGCAGAATCCAAATTTAAGCGAACACCAAAGGGACTGGGCCTCCTCCGTGGCCATTCTCCTCGTTGCTCAGATTTTGATCTCGGCTTGTTTTCTAAGCGATCAGAAATGTGTGTGAGCTGTTCCCATTGTATGGGGGCGAATGGCAAACCTGAGCAGAGAAAGAGGCGACTTTATCCGTGTGCATAAATTCCAGCTGGGCTCCTGTCAGAAGGCGGCGGCTCAGGAAGACAGCCCGGTTACTACCAGCCTCCGCCGTGGTAACTGTGCCCCTGAGCATTCTCACATGGCCAGGCAACCGGGAGCCGTCTGCCCGAGTGGGGTTTTAGCCATCTTTCAGTTCAATTGAAGAGAGAGCTTAAGGACATCATAGGAATTTGTAACGTTCCATGCAAGGTGTCAGGCCCATAAACCAGCGTGTCCATCGTACCGCACACACGTGGAATCGCCTCTTGTTGGCGGCAGACAGATTGAAGATGACCTTTTACTATTTAATTGTATTCATCATTTAATAATTCAGGAATACCTAAAAAGGATGAAGACTTCTTCATTCGGACTAGAACTAGACTCTTTCAGAATGTTGATAGAAAAATGGAGTGAAGCAGAAGCCCGTTGCAACCAGCCTGCAGGAGTGCTTTTGAGTGTCCTGGTGACAAGAAACTGTCCCTGGGCTGGGGGGCCGGAGAGCTGAGTTCTAGCCCTCAGTCAGCACCGAGCTGTGCCGCACTGTGGGTCTGTTTCCCTCTCGTGACAATGAGGGCTTTGAGCTGATCGCTAAGGGTTGTTTTAGCCCCCAAAGTCTGATTCCCTTTAGTGAAGGGTTTAAGAGACTGTGAGGCATGTTCTTCTGACAGTTGTTGGACTCTCTCTTGTTAGGTATTATTTATTGCTTATATTGCCATCTCATTTATTAGGGTTTTTTTTTATAGCCAGGAATAGATTCAGAGATCAATACATTTTTATTAATGACGGTCCGTCATGCCTGGTAAAAAGAAGGCAAGAGAACTCATCTAGAGCGAGCCACTTGAATAAACCTGACACACGGGCTTAGCTGCGAGCTGCCTTTTGGCAGACCACTCTGTAAAATGATGACACTGGCAGAGGAGAGGCTCTGGAAACCGTTCTCGCAGCCAGACTCGTAAAACCAAAGGGCAGGTTTGGGGTGTGTGTCTCCACCTTGGCTGTATATGCAAATCCTGTGACTTTCTGAGTGTCGCGTTCTGTCTTCAAAAGGACAAGATTTGGCATTTGCCAGAGTCATTAAAAATGATAAATGCCTAAAATACTTTCGAGTTTGGATTACTGGAGGTTAGAGCAAATATTGTTTCAATGCTAAATGGGATTTCACCATACAGAACTTCTCCCTGGAGGTGTCAAATTGGAAAATTAGACATTTTCCCCCTGTTTTCTCTTAATCCTATGAAATCGGACATGATGGTGGCTCGTTCTCCCTGTAAAAATGAATAGTCTGGGCTTTGGAGAAGTGAGTCACTCCTCCCAAATTCACCAGGAGATAGCCTGGTGTTGTCCTGAAAGAGTTAATTCACTTCCAAATGGAGTTTTTCAGAGCTTTGAGCAACGCTCGGATGATAGCAAGTTCACTCTTTTCTATTTGTTTTGTGCCTCTTGAACTTCATTTTCATTCCATTTATGGGTAGAAGCTGAAGGATTCTTTGGTCATTTAAGACTATTTGAGACCTTTTCAAGAAATTGCACCTGGGTTCCCACCTCAGAGCCCCCAAGAGCCAATGTAGCTTTAATCTCTTGTCTCGCTCTCTCTCCCTCTCCCTCTCTCTGTCTCCTCTTAATGACCTTACCCTGACCTGGGACCGGCTCTCCATAAGTGCCAAACATGATTCATTCTCCTTGCTTGGTTTAGTTTTGTTCCTTTAATGAGCCAAGAGGACCAGGGAGACCTGATAGCTTATTTGTGCTAATGTAAGTATGCTCTGCCAGTTAACTCCTGACTCTTTTATTCACCTTTTACTTTTGCCTAGACTTGACCCCTTGTCTCAGAGATAAAAAGTCCGTATTTTAGACAAAGAGATGCAAACACCTCAGGTAAATAAGAGAGCCAGGAGACAGATCACAACACCAGGGTGAGGATACGGCAAACTGCTAGGGAAAGAGAGAGGACCGTGTATCCTGTGCAGCTGCCCGACTATGGGTAGGGTACAAATGTGGAGTGAAAGGCATGTTTTATCACGCACTTACGGTCTCAGGCGCTGCTCCTCAGACCATTTCCCCCCTGTGAGTTTTAGGGTGCTGCATCTTATCTCCAAGTGTATTTTTGTGTTTGTGACTTTCCGGTCTGAATGTCTTCTTCCTCTCTCTTCTGGGTCCTCATTTCTGATCCTATAGGTGTGCATAGAGAGGCTCTTTTGGACAGGGGATTTAACGCACAGCATCTGATTCTTTTTCTTAAAGTGGCAGTGGCAGAACTGGGCCATCAAGGACGCTTAGAAGGGATAAGCAGGAAGACGCTCCGGCAGATTTATGATCAGTTTGGTTTTCCTGTTGCTGGGCCGGCCACTTGCAGCCCAATTCATTTTGGATCGGCAGGGTCTGTCCAGGGGCTCTGACAAATGTGTTTTTATTCTCGGGAATTTATGCTTGCTTCAGTGTCAAAAAAAAAAAAAAAAAAAAAAAAACTATTAACAACTGATATGACTTTGAAGAGTGACTTGATCCCTGCTTATGGCCTTTCCAGACCATGCCATTTCATTTCTGGCTGGGCTCTCTGGTAACCTGAAAGGCTGCCCCTCCCAGGGCTGGCTATCCCACAAGGCACGATGCTGATGGCAGTTTAGTCTGGCTCCTTTTATAGGTCAGTGACGCCCTGAAGCTCGTGGACCCCGTCGCCACAAATCTTAAAAGATGCTGTTTTCTTGACAGCTCCATCTGAACCAGAGGCTGGGAGTGCAGGACCAGGGAAGAAGGACACCTGCATCCTCACACAGGGAAACAGGATTCAGTGAGCGGCACCAGCCACCCACTGGGAGATTCTTGTCATTTTAAACCATCTGCCTGTTCTCTGTTGCGGCTGTGTTTTGTGGGGGCAGGGAGGGAGGGGCTTTAACCCAGGGGTATTCTACCTCCGAGCTACACCCGCAGCCCTTTTTATAAATTATTATTTTGAAACAGGGTCTCACTAGGTTGCTGAGAGTCTTACTAAGTTACTCAGGCTGGTCTTGAACCTGCGATGCTTCCTGTCTCAGCTTCCCAAGTCCTGAGATTACAGGCGTGCACCACTGCACCGGACTGTAGTTGTGCTTCTTGAAAGGAACCAATGAGCTTTATATACTTACCATATTCTGAAGAAATAAACTGAAGACTTCAAAGAAAACTCTTCCCAAGGCAGTCTGAGAGTTGTGAAATCTCCAGCTTTTCAGAGTTGAGGAATCTTGTGTTATGCCAGATGGTTTTCCTAAAAAAGGAAAAAAAAAATCATAAATGCATTCTGCATGGTCAGGTATTGTCATCTTTGCCGAGAATTTTCTTTGCCTAATGTCTTATCTGATGGGCCATTCTGTGTATTATATGCTCCATAATCTCCACAAATGTATACTGTGGTCCATAAAACTGCCATGCCGGTTTCAGAAACTAGTAATTCACAAAGTAAACCTGAGACAGTGCTGTTAATAAACACAAATTGCAAACAAGGAGGTAGTAAGTGGAAATAATGCACTCATTTAGGAGTAATAAAGCCTTTGATCTTACTTTGAAGGAAAGAGTCTATGTTTAAACTACCCATTCAGGGACAGCCAGATGCCCATAAAGAGCAGTGCTTTGCTTTGATAGAAAATCACTGAGGCCTGTCTAGCAGGTCTGGTTTGTAAACAGATTAGTTAAGGGCTCATCAGGACTGATTTGCATAGGACTAGCGGAGCCCCCAGCCACTTTCAACCTTAATGAGCAATGCCCGCTTCCAAGTTGGAGAGAGAACACCACTTTTTTTCTTTTTCTCAATTTTGCTAGAAATCTTAGGTAATTACTTAGTGGAAAAGGGAAAGGCTATTCTTATAGAATGAACCCTTCTGTCCTCAGCTAATGGCAAAATGATGACCTAAGACTTGTTTAGCTTGCTCTAAATGGTGACGGAAAGAGGGTATGAGTGTACAATTAGGCCACAAATCAGGTTTTCCTTTCCTTGTCCATTGTTTGAGAACTAAAGGGGGATTAATCTGAATTATAACAGAAAAGGTAAATGGACTGCAGATGCAGACCACAAATATTTATCCATAAATGCTCATCAAGGCCCCGGTAGCCAAGCTGTGCTCTAGGCAAAGTCTGTGCCCTGCAGGGCCTGCCTCTTGAAACCTACTATCACAGAAAAACGGGAGGGTAAGACAAAAGATTCTGGTCAGTTTTAAGCACAGGTTCTGAAGTCTCTACCAGGTAACAGCCACTGGCTTCAGAGATGGCAGGACCAGCATTGCCAGAGGGAACAGAACTTGTTAATCTTGTTGTACTTTGGGGGTTTTTGTTTTTTGCAGTGCTGAGGCTCGAACCCAGGGCCCCCTGCATTACAGGCAAGTTCTCTACACCTCTGTCTTTGCACTTTTATTTTTTATATTAACTTATTAATTTATTTGTACTGGGGATGGAACCCAGGGGCATTCTACCTCCAAGATACAAGCCCAGTTCTCCTGTCCCTTTTTTTAAATTTTTATTTTGAAACATAGTCTTATTAAGTTGCCCGAGGGTCTTGCTGTGTTGGTGAAGCTGACTTCGAACTTAGGATCTTCCTATCTCTGCCTCCCAAGTATTAGGATTACAGGTGTGTACTACCATGCCCTACTCATTTTTTTATTTTGATGTCTGATTTTTTTTTTTTTTTGGTAACTTAAGAAAACTTCCTCTTCTTAAATTTTGAGGTTAAAAATGATGTCAAAAGAAAACCGTTTCTTGAGTCTGGCATGGTGGCACATGCTTGTAATCCCAGCATTTGGGAGGCTGAGTCTGGAGGATCCGGGTTTGCAGCCAGCCTCAGCTGCTTAGCGAGGCCCTCCACAACTTAGTGAGACCCTGTTTCAAAATAAAGAATAAAAAATAGGGCTGGGGGTATAGCTTGGAGGTAGAATGCCCCCAGGTTCCATCCCCAGTGCCATACACACACACACACACACACACACACACACACACACACACAAGTTTCTTATTCTAAACACTGAATAGATAATAGCTAGAGCAGCTCAGCAGAGACAGGGTAATTTTTGGAAACAAAGAATTTCTAAGTAAAATGAAATGATATCTGAAGCGTTCAGCTCTGACCTGACTCAGTGTTACAGCAACATTGTCCTGCTGACTCGAGATGCTTTCAAATACTGTAAACACTGGTGCACTAACTTGCTCAGTTAGGAACTTGGGGTTTAAATGAACAACCTTTGGCTTTTGTGTCCTGTCTCCTCAAGACCAAGGACCTCTGCTTTCCCCCTGCTTCCCAGAAGGGAGATCCAATCAGCACACTCCTATAAATGTCACCTTGCGTGCATTCCACTGGGAGAGAAGCCACGCATGCATCTCCGAGGAGGTGTTAGAAGAGAGAGGCTGGGGACCGTTTCAGAGCCCCCGCAGCAGGGCTCCAGGTGCTGTCTGGGTAATGCAGATGGATGGGGGTGTTAAGGAGGCCTGCCCTCTGCTTCTTCAGATGGACAGGATTAGGCTAGGGAGGGGAGGAGGCCTCCTTAGGTTGCTAGGGAGAGCATTCTAGCAAAATCCATCTGAGACAGGCCAGACACCTGTACCCATCCTTAGGAGAACTGGGACACGGGAATTCTCCGTCCCTCTTGGGAACATGTATGAGGCCCTGGGGGCTTGCAAGCTCTCTTCCTGGCACCCCACTATTTCCTAACGGGGAGATTTCCTCCAGCTCTCCTTTCTACTGCCTTCCGGGCTTGTCTGGTTTATAGGGCAGACGCCTCTAGGCCGGCCCTGACTAAAGCCTCGCACTGCTCAGCTCCTCCGGAGCCTCTGGACACAGCAGCACCTGCATCCCACCTGCCACCGGCCACATCGGGCGGGACAGCAAGGCCAATGTCAGCTCCGGGATGGCAGGCGCCATGGTTGTGACACTGCCAGTGCAGTACCTGGGGCACAGTACAGACTCACCGGATACTGCCTTTGTTCATACGAATGCGTAAATGAACAAATGAATGAGATACCGGTTTCTTTTTATAAGCAGCTCCAATTTTTATTCGTAATTCTCTTGACACATCCCTTTCCTTTGGCTCATCAGAAATAAAGCCAAAGTTCCTGTGGGCCCTGGAGTGGGGGGAGTGGAGGGAAAGAGGAAAGGATTGTGGGGCGCTTTGCCTATTCTTAGGAAAGCTGAGGTTTGCTAGTTCTTAGGAAACCTGGCCCCAATGTGGAAGCTGTTCTCCAGTTAGAAATAGGCCTCTGTTCTGAGCCCCAAGGCCAAATCCATGCATCAGGAAAAGGCCCTCTAAACATCCAGTTACGTGCATAAAGCCATCAACACAGTCTGTGACAGAGTTTGCTCAGCAAACTCCCCTGCTCCTGGCGTGACTGCTCTGAACGTTGGCAGGTAGAATCTTCGACTGGAGCCACAAGCCTGGTGCATTGCAAAGCCGCCTTGCTAACCCAGCTCTGAGAACAAGACGGCCACCGCAGCAAGAGGCTGGACGCCTCGCTTCACCGTGATATCCTGGGTTAACATATACAAGTGAGAGGAGTTTTAAAAAATGCTCCTTTATTTTACAACCTTTCATCAAATTTCTGGAAATAATGCTGACAATCATTCTTTTTTGCCCTACTCACCTCCTACGTCTTTTTAAACACAGAAACACTGAGGCAGCTTTAAAACTTGGGTCAGCAGCTGTGGGTGTAGCTCAGCTGTAGAGTGCAGAGTGTGTGTTTACCATGTGTGGGGGCCGGGTTCATCCCCAGCACCGAAGTAAAGAAATAGAATAAGTAAAATGTGGGCCACGAGGGGTAAGACCTGTGTTTTAATCCGGGCTGTACACTCCTTTCAAGCATAGTCTTGGGCAAGTGACTTGTCCTCTCCCAGTGCCAGTTTTCTCACCTTAAAGTAGGCTCGCTAGCAGGATGAACTGCCTGGAATAGGTGAGAGGCTTAGTAAAATGAGAGGCATGCAGTGCATGAAGCAGTGTTTGCCACATAATCAATACGCTCTTATTGGGAGCTGTGGTTGGCCATGAAGCCGGTTGGTAAAAAGCTATCATCGCCATCATCGACACCAAATGGTTGCTGGGCCATGAGAAAGAGGGCCTTTGGATCTGCCTGGGAGAGATTTTTTTCTTCTCCGATGCCACGGGTGGGAACCGTAAATAGGAGAAGCCTGGCTCCCTCCAACCTGGCAGACGAGAAGCCAGAAGGAAACGTTCTGACTCCCTGGCTACATCTGCCAAGGCGGACAAAATGGTCTGCAGGTCCCTCCGTGCCCTGGGAGACAGATCTCGCCGAGTGAAGAGCAAGCCGCACAGCCCCGTCTGCGAGCGGTGTCCCAGGGAGGCAAATGGTGGCTGGTCCTCCTTGCCTCCTGCCCAACCCCTCCTCTGCCCCGTTCTTTGATGTGGAAGATGAATATTTTTCTCGATCTTACAGTAAAGTGCTATGCAAATGTGGTGTCATAGCACATTTCCACCTCCGCCCAAGGAGACGGCTACCCCTGAGTCTTTCCCATTTAGAACCCAAGCTGTTAGCAAAATGTTTGCAAACCTAGCTGGCAGGAAACTGGTCTCTCTCACAGCAGATGGGAGTACAGGCTGATAAAACCTTTCTAGAGGGCAGTTTGCTAGTAGATTAGAGAAACAAACACTTGTGTATAATTAGACGCAAGAACATGTACTAGTGTATTCTTCATCCTCGCTTGTATAGTATAGATAATGTGTCTTGGTGCCTCTTCCAAGCCTGCGGCTCCTTATCAGGCTCTTTCTAGCTGAGCTTTGCCAGGCTGAGACAGCTGGTGAAGAAGTCTGGCCCGGAGGTGCAGGGAGCGGGGACAAGCCACCGCGAACTCTAGGAACCCTGGAATGTTCCTTCCATCTGTTAAACTGTCCATGGGGCCATGACACGGCCAGGGAAAATTATCTATCATCTTTGCTTATAGCCACTGCCGGCTTCCCGGTGACTACACGGGGAAGGCACATGATTGAGTGTGGACCACCAGATATGATCCTAGAATAACAGAGCCATAGAAAGTAAAATAGAGCTGCCATGTGCAGCCAGGAGGAGACAGGGGAAGGAGAGATGGTTAAAGTGAGAACTTCCATTAGCTGGGATAGTATCTTGGGAGACAAGAAAGAGAGAAGGGGCTTTAAAATTAAGCAGACATATTTGAATACTAGCATTGCCAATAAAGCACAAAATTTCGGATGTTTGGTTTTCTTCTCTGTAAAAATGGAGAAGTGATTCCTAGAACTACCTGGAAAACTAAATGAGATGAAAGAGTATACGTAAAGCGTGGGACCTGCAGGAGGCGCCCACCGGAAGTGAGCTCTACTGAGCTCTACTTCCAGATTTTCTCCACGGTTGTCTCCCTGGGAAGCCTGTATGTGGCATAAAGTGTGTTGATTCCAGATTCCAAAAACATGATCAACGTGACCTCTTTAAAATCATTTTATACCCCAGGTCTAGTTGACACAGTCAGCATAATTTTCACGATCCTACCCAGGGAGTTCTACCTGTAAGCTACACCCATAGCCCTTTTTATTTTATTTTATTTTATTTTATTTTTTGTGGTACTGAGATTGAACTCAGGGGCATACTACCTCCTAGCTATACCCCCAGCCCTATTTTTTATTCTTTATTTTGAAACAGGGTCTCACTAAGTTGCAGAGTGCCTCACTAGGTAGGTGAGGCTGGCCTCCAACCCAGGTCCTCCAGTCTCAGCCTCCCAAATGCTGGGATTACAAGCGTGCGCCACCACACTCGGCTTTTATTTTATTTTGAGACAGGGTCTCTCTAAGTTGCTGAGGCTGGCTTTGAAGTTGTGATCCTCCTGTCTCCGCCTCCCAAGTACTGGGATTTCAGGCATACACTACATACCACACTCAGCTCTGACCTTTTTTTTTTTTTTTTGTACTGAGGCTTGAACCCAGAGGCATTCTACCTCCAAGCTACACCTCCAGCCCTTTCTTTCTTTTATTGTTTATTTTGAAACAGGGTCTCACTAGGTTGATGAGAGTCTCACTATTTGCTGAGACTGGCCTCAAATCTGCGGTCCTCCTATCTCAGCCTCCCAGGTACTGGGATTACAGGCATTTTCCACCACACCTGGCTGGCTCCGACCTTTTTGATGAAAGATTCTGTTGATTGATTAAAAGGTCAGTTGAATGATGCAGAAGTCGATTACATACAATCTGGTATTCGCCTCTAATAAGCACTGTGGTTAACATCATGATGAGTTGTATTTGTGTCTTCTGCATAACTTGCAGATGGCTTTGAAATGTTCTCAAAAGACAAAAGAAAAGGCCAGTCAGGTAAGGGACGGGAGGATGTTGTAAAGCCTGAGTTTACCCAAGTGCCCCAGGCAGATAAGCGCCAGGGTAAAGCAAGACTAAGAAATGGCCCTCTAAGCCTGAGTCTTTGGTTTCATTTCCTTCTGTCTCAAGTAGTTGCTAAAGTAATTTATAGTTAGGGAAGCTGTGATCACCCTACCTGCGGCAGTAAAAGCTCATGGTGGGGACTCCGAATTTATCACAGGCAGTAAATGCTAACAAATTATACTGTACTAAAAGAGCCATTGCCAGGAGTTCCACCCGGAGGACACCACCATGCAAAGCCTTTTTATGATTATGTTTCTCTTAGGAGGAGCGGTCATCCAGTCTCCTCCATGTCTTCAGAGCTCACATTTTTAGAGCACACCTTTTGATTTCTTCAGCTCGGATTCCGAGTTGGCTGTGGTATTTGCAGTGGCGTCCTCTTGGCTTTCCCTTTCTTCTTCATCTGACTGTTGCCTCTCTCCCCTGGGGGCTTGTCCAGTGTTGGAAGAGGGAATGCAGTTAGACCTACTTTGCAATTGGAACATGAAAATATGCACAAGGAATATGATGTTAGCACTTGCATTCAGTCAAGAGCCAGGCTTCTCTCGTTTATTAATTAATTCATTCATTCATTTTTGGAACTAGGGATTGAATCCAGGGGTGTTCTACCTCCAAGCTACACCCCCATCTCTTTGTAAAAAATTTTAAGTTTTGAAACAGGGCCTTGCCAAGTTGCTGAGGATTTCGCTAAGTTGCTGAAGCTGACCTCAAACTTGTGATCCTCCTGTCTCAGCCTCCCGAGTACTGGGATTACAGGCGTGCACCGTGGCAGGCTTCTTGTTTTCATAGCAAAATGTGCATCAAAAACTTCAACGACAGACCTTTGTGGCAGTGGGAAGCAGCATGCTTAGAAACTGCATATTAGGACGCCTGCTGCTGAGTTTAGAACAATTGTCCGATTCCTTCACGCTACCTTCTAGTGAAACCCAACAGCTTCTTGTTTGAAGCATAGAAATTATTCAAAAGCAATCCATTTAGGGAAAAAAAAATCCTCTTTGAGTAAATTTACTGATACCAGAGAACATATTTATCTATTTATTACATTTTTTAATTTATTTTTTTAATTGGTAAATTGTACTCATACATCTTTGTTAGGTACAAGCTGGTAAAGGCATACATGCGCACATTTCTCATTTAACCCTTCCCCAATTCCCGCCCCACTCCCTCGCCCTCCCTCCTTCTCAAGGTCAGTTTAGTGATTGACTTTGATATGTTCATGAAAGTACATCATGTGCCTTAGGGTGTCCTCCCTCGCCCCACATATTTATTTAATAACCCCAGAGTTCCGCTCTTCTTTATACCTTCACGATGTGACATCAGAGTGAGGTTCACAGTGCTATGTTCCCACGTGACGTGCGTCCATCACTTGGAGCATTTCCACTCCTCAGCAAACAAAACGATGCCTTTAGACAGTGCAAGTTCCCGGAACTCCAGGGGCCCTTGGACATGTCCAGTATGAGCGGCCACTTCTACTCTAAATGCCATAAGAAGGAGGGAGAAAAGCTAGGCGGCACTGCTTAGTGCTTAGTTCACCTCTTCACAGCTATCTTTTTTGGGGGGGAGGGGTACTGGAGGTTGAACCCAGGGCTAGCCACCTCTCAGCTATACTCCAGCCTTTTTTTTTTTTTTTGAAGCCAGGGTCTCACTAAGTTGCTGAGGGTCTCCCTAAGTTGCTGAAGCTGGTCTTGAACCCACAATCCTCCAATCTATGTCTCCAAAATACTAGGATTAGAGGTGTACACCAAAATGTCCAGCTCTTTCCTGTCTTTCTTTTAGAACAGTTGCAAACTTTGTTTTTTTGGTTTTTTCTTCCTTCCTTCCTTCCTTCCTTCCTTCCTTCCTTCCTTCCTTCCTTCCTTCCCTCCCTCCCTCCCAGTCGAGCAGCTGAGTTGTCCCTGTGTCACCCATCCTCTTGCTCTTGAGGACTGGGAACAAGCAGAGTGACACTGCCTGGGGGCAGAACCCCAGCCCGGCCCTGCCGCTCAGACTCTGCTGTGTAGCTGATGCTCAGATGGTCCCTCTTCACGCTCAGGACTGAGGGGGGCAGACATCCGATCACTCAGTGTGGGGGTTCAGGGTCACTGGCAGTGTTTAGGGGGAAGGGATGGCTTGTGAAGGAAAACCACCACCAGAGACTACTGATGGGCTACAGAGGGCCTGAGTCGGAGTCTGAAAGCAAGACCTGTGGCAGCTCTGCAGCCGGGCTCCCCTCCATCCTCCCAGCTTTGCCCCCCGACTCTGCCCCATTGTCCTCCCTCCCTGACTAGTCCTAGGCTTCCCTGGGGGTCTGCCAGCTCCTCCTAGCTTTGGCTCCACACAGCCCAGCACCCCCCGCCCCCACTGCTTTCTCTATCAACATGCCCTTTTGGCTTCAGCTCACACCGATGCAAGGTTTCCCAAATTCTCTAGAGCTGGAACTGGACTAAGCCAATTCCATGTTTTTTTGTTTTTTGTTTTCCCCAGCTGCCCCCAGGTCACTGGACAGCTCAGGACTGGGTGTGCGTGTGCAAATAATGTGTGGGAGGCCACCCTTCAGCAGGAGAAGGGACCACCCATGAATCTGAGAATGTCGCTTGCAGCAAAGAAAGCTCTGACTTACCAGTTAGTTCCCAAAGCAAATGTGGGTGTGAGCCAAAGGACACTGAAAGGTTTCTAAGTTTATTTGCTGCCAGACTTGTTCTAGAGCAGGAAAGAGGGGACAGTGAGTATACAGAACTGAATATTGATTTTAAAGATATTCCACAGGCCAGCTGGTTTGAGGGACTAATAATAAGACACCAGCCAGGTACAGTGGCGCAAGCAATCCCAGTCCTGGAGAGGTTGAGGCAGGAGGATTGAAGGTTCAGGGCCAGCAATGCATGGTAATTTAGTGAGACCCTGTTTCACAATAAAAAATAAAATAGGGCTGGGGGTGTATCTCAGGAGTAGAATGCCCCTGGGTTTAACCCCCAGTACCATAAAAAAGGAAAAAAAAAAAAAAAGACACAAAACTATGTGTGTGAGAGAAGGTCTAACTGGCTGAAATTTCTTAGATTACTATTTAGAAAACAGGACACTCAGCCGAGCTTGGTTGCTCATACTTGTAATCCCAGTACTTGGGAGGCTGAGACAGGAGGTTTGCAGGTTTATAGTCAGCCTCAGCAACTTAGCGAGGGCCTCTACAACTTCGTGAGACCCTATTTCAGGATAAAATAGGAATAGCTCACAAGTAGAATGGCCTTGGGTTCCATCCCCAGTCCCATTAAAAAAAAAAAAAAAGACAGGACACCCTCTTACATCTCTTCAGTGATCCCAGTAGCCTAGCTGAGTTTATAAAGCCTGGAAGAAATTGTTGGAGAAAATTCTTATGTTAAAAAATTATTACTAGCTGGGCGTGGAGACAGGAGGATCACAGGTTCGTGGCCAGCCTCAGCTACTTAGTAAGGCTCCCCACAACTTAGCAAGACCCTGTTTCAAAATAAAGAATAAAAATAGAGCTGGGGGTATAGCTCAGAAGTAGAATGCCCCTGGGTTCCATCCTCAGAACCACACACACACAAAAAAAATATTACTGAGTAGAGCGTGGTGAAGTGTACTTGTAATCCCAGTTCTGAGACACTGAGACAGGAGGATCACAGATTCCAGGCCAGCCTGGGCAACTTAGCAAGACCCTGTTTCAAAATAAAAAATAAAAACGGTTAGTTTTGTAGCTCAGTGGTAAGAATGCTCTTGGGTTCAATCCCTAGCACCACACATACAAAAAAATAACAATAACAATAATAGTAACAATAATAGTAATAATATAAAAAATTACTGAAAGATTTGAAATCTTTCAGAATTCCAGGGATTTGAGTATTTCTAGGAAAATTACAGATCCCAGGGCAGCCATATCAGGCCTCTGGGGACCAAAGCTAAGCCTTTGATGCTTCAACAAGATTGCATCATGGAGGCCCTTAGTGGCTTCACAGGCCCACTCAGAGCTCCTGGGGCGGGGGCGGGGGCTGGGGAAGGTGGAGCCCCTCCCCACTGGCTGCTTTTCCTTCCTCCCTACCATCTCCTCCCCCTTCCCTCTCTTGTCTCCTTCAAGACCCCTCCTCATTCTCCCTGTGGGCACCGAGCCTCTTCCTTCTAAGGGCAACTGTGATGCTCACACGTCTTTTCTTTTCTTGGTACTGGGGATTACACCCAGGGGCATTCTACCGCTGAGCTACAACCTGCTGAGGCTGGCCTTGAAACTGCAATCCTCCTGTCTCAGCCTCCCAAGTAGGGAGATCAGAGGCTAGTACCACCATGCCTGGTGCTCACACACCATTTCTCTCTTCTTCCCCTCACAGATGCTGTAGCTCCCCCGCTGGGTTAGGAGTCACTTGAGAGGGGCGCTTGGACATGTCACACCCAG
This sequence comes from Graphiurus murinus, assembly GCA_004027655.1. Classification (NCBI taxonomy): domain Eukaryota; kingdom Metazoa; phylum Chordata; class Mammalia; order Rodentia; family Gliridae; genus Graphiurus; species Graphiurus murinus. Next base: position 16,901 of record PVLC010004514.1, on the reverse strand, counting down.
TGAAAAGCAGAGTGGGACGGGAGGGCAAGTAGAACCCGGACTCAGATTTGTGTCCATATCCACGCTGCTGGAGGGCTAATTAGCTGCAGTTTATGCGATGTTGAACAAGTCGCTTCTGTAATCTGTAAAATAAGAATTGTGCTAACCTTTCAGGCTTGCTGGGAGGCTCACCTGGATCCAAATGTCCCAAGTTCCCCTGACCTCATATGCACCTCCCAAATGGTGAGCTGCTACCCTAGATGACAGTAGGTGCTCAATAAATGCCAGGCCCCAGTGCCGCTGCTGGACAGGGACACGAGTCAATGAGTCACCACGGTTAGCCAATGGCATTAATCTCCTTGTGCATCAGGACGTGCGAGCGTGTGTGTGTGTGTGTGTGTGTGTGTGTGTGTGTGTGTGGTACCAGGGATTGAACCCAGGGGCATTCTACCTCTGAGCTATACTCCCAGCCCTATTTTTTTATTCTTTATTTTGAAACAGGGTCTCACCAAGTTGTGGAAGGCCTCACTAAGTAGCTGGGGCTGGCTGCGAACCTGTGATCCTCCTGTCTCAGCCTCCCAAGTACTGGGATTACAAGCGTGCACCACCACACCCAGTGCATCAGGACTTTAAAGAGCAGCTAACCAGCAAAAACATTACTGTGTTTGAGTTTCAACCTCCTCCCCCTCCCCAGGTCACCTTCTGAAGGAGGTGCTGATGGACAAAGGTGTGCAGGACAGAGGCAGAGGAGGAGGCCGCCATTGAAGAAGGGCCTGGCAGGCTTCCCCAGGCCAGAGCCCAGCGCTGGCCCAGTTGGCACCTCCAGGGTCTTCGTGGGGTCTGGAGTGCTCAATTGGTTCTGGAGGAGTTTGGAAAGGAGCCCGAGTCATGCCTTCCCTCCCCTCGTGGCCATGTAAATAAGCCTCCAGCTGCTACTATGCCTGCTGGAATAGCTCTCCCTCTCAAGCGGGTTCTATTTTTACTGATCATCTTCTTGATAGAAATACTAAGCTGCAGAATGTTCCTGGCCAGTGGTCACCTCAGCGTGCCCTCCCCGGTGGACAGGCTGGAGTCTTCCATACCAGGCCAGTGGCCAGCACAGCAGGCCCAGGAGGGGCCAGACCAGGACAACTGGCTGCTCCCCAGACACCCAGAAAGCTGGGGATGTCACCCTGTGTGTGGCAAAGAGGGGAACAGCCCAGCCAGTCTGGCTAGAGCCATCCCTTAACCATCGCATGCTGGCTCCAGGGCTCCAGGGGCACAATGAGGCCTTGGAGAGCCACTGTGGGGAGCCCTGCGGTCCCCAGGCCAGTGTCTGTCAACCTCACACCCCGGGGGCACAGGAATCAGGGGCTCTCGAACCTGTGCTTGAAATCCACCTGCTGCGGCTCTTGAGGGGTAGATGTCACGCAGGAACTGAGGTAATGCGTCCCCAGCACTTGGCACTTCAAGTACCCCATCGCTTTTCTCAGTATCCACGGCCCAACACCTTACAAATAAATAGCAGCATATCAAATTAGCATGTCTGATAAAAATGTAGCGCAATTTGAAGTGACGCTCTTGGTCCACGCATCTCTACTTTGTTCCTCCAACATTAAACCAGAGATTCTCTACAGGAAGGAAAGGAAGCATGCCCCTTGGAGAGACACTTCAAAAGGGGGTCAGAAGAAGAGGGTACAGTACCGTTTGGAAAAAGCAGGAGCTGGGCTTGATGTCCTTGGCGTAGTCCACGAGCAGAAGGTTTTTTTTGGTTTTTTTTTTTTTTTTTTTTGGGGTACTGGGGATTGAACTCAGGTGCATTCTACCTCCAAGCTATACCCCCAGCCCTATTTTTTATTCTTTAATTTGAAACCAAGTCTCACTAAGTTGTGGAGTGCCTCACTAGGTAGCTGAGGCTGGCCTCGAACCCGGATCCTCTGGTCTCAGCCTCCCGAATGCTGGGATTACAAGCGTGAGCCACCACGCCTGGCTCAGAAGGTTTTTTAATATGTATTTTTTTAAAAATTGGGAGCCATGCGTGGTGGCGCAGGATTGTAATCCCAGTACTTGGGAGGCTGAGACTGGAGGATCTGGGTTCGTGGCCAGCCTCACCTACTCAGTGAGGTCTGCAATTTAGTGAGACCCTGTTTCAAAATAAAGAATAAAAACTAGGGCTGAGGGTATAGCTCAGAGGTAGAATGCCCCTGGGTTCAATCCCCAGTACTGCAAAAAAAAAAAAAAAAAAAAAAAAAAAATTGGGTGGAATACTGGAGATTTAACCCAGGGCCATCCTCCTCTGAGCTATACTCCCTTATTTTGAAACAGTATCTCAATAAATTACCACACACTGTCCTTGAACCTGTGATCCTGGTGCCACAGCCTCCCAAGTACTGGGATTACAGACATGTACCACCACACCCAGTTTCTATTGATTTATTTTAAGTCAGGATATTTCTTTTGTTATTGCTTTTAGATAGTACGATGTCTTGCTATGTTGCCCAGGCTGGCCTTAATCTCCTAGGTGCACCAATCCTCCTGCTTCAGCCTCCCAAGTAGCTGAGACTAGGTGCATGTCGCCATGCCTGGCTTTCAGGATATCTGTAATTCAAAAACTTAAAGAAAAAAAAAACTTGATGTTTTAATATTTATCCAAGGGTCATGGGCTGTTCTCATAATAAAAAGTAGGGAAGGTTTGGTCATAAGCGTTCAGGTAGAGAAAAAGCTTATACCTACAGAAAGGTTTGTGCAAATGGTCAAACTTGAATTTATTGTCTTTGCACAGGAGCCCTTGACCTTGAGGTGTGTTTCTTGATCCTTTAGTTTTGTGCTTAGGACATATCATTGGATGGGGGCCCATATTAGATAGAGTTTAACTTGCCCAAAAGGTACAGTAGCCCCTGGGAAACCATGGCACCATTGGGGTTCTGATAGGTGAGACAGAATTTGTTTCTTCTAGGGAATGAAAATGCAGAACAAGGCGCTCAACAGTGCTGGAGGTTTTTGTGCATCATTGTCACCTGGAGGGCTTGTCATACAGGTTGCTGGGTCCTGCCCCTAGAGTTTCCAATTCAGTGGATCTGGGTTGAGGCCAAGAATTTGCATTTCTAATTCTCAGCTGATGCTCTTCTGCAGGTCTGGTGCCCATACTGCTCTGACATGAAGAGGGCAGAAAATACAAACAAGCTCAGTTGGGAGCAGTCACAGCTCTGTAGCCCAGGGAGAGCAAGTAATCCCGGAGTGCAGGCAGCTCGTGGATTCTGGAGGCAGCCACTGGACCTGTCCCTATCTGACCCTATCCCTGGGGCCTTCCTGGGAATTAGACCACCTGGCCAACTTATAAGTGGTGGAACCAGCAAATCAAGAACTGTGAAGGGTATGAGATTTCAGTCTATTTGCCATCTAACAAATTGGCCTACTAAAGTTGCATGAATGCTCGCATAGACACGATACTACTGAATCACAGACAAAGCTTGATTTATTGTTCAGGGCAGTAGTAGCAACCAGAATATCAGCATTTTCTTGTGCCAGTTTCCAGAGCCTCAGTTCCCCGGAGCAGCATGATGACAGCCATTTAAGACCTTTACATGTGGTGTACTGAGTTAAAGAAGAGGAACCCTGAGGTTAGGGAACCCAAATCTTTTATAACGGGGAGAGAAGACACCTGACCTCTTCTGTGGTGGGGGACACTAGGTCTTCCAAGGCTGTATCGACAAACATTCTTTAAACGATATTCTGGAATAACATTATTCAGTTCTTCAGCTTTGTTAGATGTGCAGAAACGTAAGGGACCCATGGAGATTGACTCCTCGCAAGTCTATGCTTTTAATAACTACACCAGGCCCACTGGCCTTTGGCTCGTTTCCCTACTGACAATGAGCTAAGAATGATATTTGCATTTGTAATGGGCTATAATCCCCCCACACACAGAAGAATATACAATATACAACACTACTCTTATGTGGATTGCGAAGCCCAAAATATTTACTTTCTAGTCCTTTACAGAAAAAGTTTGCCACCTTCTGCTTTATGCAGTATTTTTTCTGTACCCTTGGTTAGGCTAATATTAAGAAGTAGATGCACCTGATTTATTCTAGCAGTTTCTATAACCATTCGATATGGAGGACTAGTGTATTGCAAGTTGAACTCCCTAGGAAGGAGATTTGGAGATGAGTTTAATATGCATACATATTTACTAAGGCATGCCATTGGTTTTGACACCCGCATAAGATGGGGAACGGAAGTCGGAGGGGATAGAGGGAGAAGTCAGTTTTGATGCCAGCCCAGAAATCAACTTGGCCAATTCCATAGGGAACTTTGAATCAAAAATATCCCTTCAAAGCATTCATAGATTGGGCTGAAATGTCTAGTCCTTTATACTCCTGCATCAATTGGTAACTGGATGTAGGCCAGCTGGGAAGGGACCAGACCTTGGGCAAGGTGGCTTTCTGGAGCTGAGTCAATCTCTGAAGGAGCTGATGACTGAAGGCCATCTGCCACCACCCCAGCAACTAGGACAACTAGGGAGACTAGGGAGGTCCACCACAGTGTCTATCACATAGCACAAACATCTTAGGACCATGTCAGTGGCCTTGACTAGACTATAAATTCCTTACAGGTGGGGATGGATCTTCTAATTTCGTTATCCCTTGAAGTACTTAGTATAGAGTCCAATAAGTAGTAAGCTTCTAGTGAGTACATACTCAATCACAAGTGTTGTGGACTGAATGTTTATGTTCCCACCCAAATTCATATGTTGATGTCTCATCTCCCGTGTGATGATAGTAGGAGATGGGGCCCTGGTGAGGGAGGGTAGAGTTCTCATAAATGGAAGAATTGGTGCCCCAGGCCTGGCATGGAGGCACACACCTGTAATTCCAGCTACTCAAGAGGTGGAAGCAGGAAGATCACAAGTTCAAGGCCTACCTGAGGAATTTAGTGAGGCCCTGTCTCAAAATAAAAACAAATTTAAAGATCTGGTGGTACAGCTTGGTGGTAGAGTGCTTAGTGCTTGCCTAGCGTGTTCAACTGGGTTCCACCCCCAGTGGCAGAGAGAGAGAGAGAGAAAGAGAGAGAGAGACAGCTCTTACCCCCTTTCCAAGTGAGGATACAATGTAAAGACAGCAGCCTGTGACTCAGAACCTGACCATGCTGCCACCCAGGTCTTGACCTTCCTGCCTCTAGAACTGTGAGAAATGAAGTTCTGTTGTTTATAAGCCACCCCGTCTATGGCACTTTGTTATAGTAGCTCCAACTAAGACAATGTTAGTAAAAAAAAAAAAAAAAAAAAAAAAAATCCCTCAAGAGCCATGGGGAGAGGTGGTCTCAGAATGTGCACCTATGAGCAAGTAGAGGTGGGCACATCTTCCTCTCACAGAAAGATAAAGTGCTTACAGGTGGGGATGTGATACAGGGGTGTGATGGGACTAAGATGACAGCCCTCCCTTGGCAGACATAGAACCCCCCCAGTTCTCTAAAACGTTCTGGGGCACTCACGAGCCAACTGGGTGTGCAAATGTCACTAACACACCGAGGCTTTATGGGACAAAGAACCCCACGGATGCTGATGCTTCCTTAAAGAACTGGAGCCCAAGAGGCCCCACCCCCCAAGGAGCAGCAAAGCGGGCAGAGTCCTGCTGCCCCTGCCCGCGCCTCCTCCCAGGACCCGCTCCTGTTCATCAGGAGCCCTCAGAGAGAATGCCACCCCGCCCTCTCCTCCCAAAGGCTGTTCTTAAAATCAGCTCAAACAGGAAAATAATAACCGTGATAGACTTGACCTTTGCAAAAGAAACATCAGATTCTTTTTCTGGTAGCTGAGAAATTCAGTGCTAGAAACAAAATTATGTGAGTCACTGGCAAAAAAAAAAAAAAAAAAGGTACAGTAGCTCTAGCCCTCACCAACACAAGCGAGAGGAGGCGGAGGACAGATTAAAATACTAACCATAGTTATTTGTATCAAATGTTAATATTAATAATCTCAAAGTATTGTGTTTAAATGATAAATATTAATAATAGCTGTTAATAGTGATAGCTTTGTTTCCTTAGGTCTTAGTGTATGGAATTGCAAACCACATTTTCTTTCTTTTTTTTTTGGTACTGGGGATGGAACCCAGCATTCTACCTCTGAGCTACATCCCAGTCCTATTTTTTATTCTTTATTTTGAAACAGGGTCTCATTAAGTTGCAGAGAGCCTCATTAAGTAGCTGAGGCTGGCCTTGAACCTGTGATCCTCCGGTCTCAGCCTCCCAAGTACTGGGATTACAAGGTGCGCCACTATGCCCGGCTCATACCGCGTTTTCTTTCTCCTCAGGACCCGTGAGTTGGCAGCAGGGCAGTAGACATGACCAGCTCGAGCCCTCCAGGAGGAAGGGCAGTGTGGCGTTACTCAGGGAGGCGTCAGGAATCACTCTCACCGTGGGCCCCCGTTTACCAGGCCATATCGTGGCTCCATCTCAGAGCAGTAAAGTGGGCTCCAGCGACTGAACCATAGGAGAAAGAGTCCTTGCCAGTCACCGAGCACTAAAACCATCCCAGGCAGGAGTAACTGTCTGCAGATTGGGTGGTAATTCTTTTGAGTCAGAGGAACAAAGAACAATCAACTTGATGATAAAGATAAGAAGCAGAGAGCAGCGAATTGTTCAATACCGAGGGTAAAAAAGAGTTATAGGGGTCCTTTTCAAACTGAATTTCATAATAGAGGATAGATTTGTGCTTTTAGTAGTGACAGACCAGGCAATTTGAACCAACTCTCCTGATGGGAACAACTAGAAAAGATGGACAAAAATAGGAAAAATCTTCTTGAAGGCACCAGAGAGCTAACAATACAGAAAGGAATGAACAGGTTCAGTTTTGGGGCACGCTAGAAACCTAGAGGGGTGGGAATGCAGTGCATTTAGGAGCAATTCTGCTGAGTCCAGAACATATGCGTGAGAGGCTGGGCAGCTGAGCAGGACTTTGACAGCGCGCAGGGCTTGGGAACCAGGAACTGGAGCCCAGGGCTTCCCACCGTGAGGAAGCCTGGTAACCCTTCTGTAATCCCAGGTGATACACGTGAAGATCAGCACCTGCAACACACACCAACCAGAAGTGAACTCACTTTCTAAGTGGCTGGAACCCAGCCACAGACCTCCTTATCCCTGGTTCTGGAGGAAGGGGACCCCGGATTGCTAATGTTCTGAGCTATCATCCAGAAACAAAGATAAATCCTTTCTGAAGGAATGGTAACATCATTCTAACATTCAAACTCTCTCTCTGTCTCTGTCTCTCAATCTCTTTCCTACTTTTAATAACCAATTTTGGCACTCAGATCAATTTTTTCAGGCTCAGGAGATAAAAAAATAAACAACTACAAATAAAAATCAAGAGAAACAACAGAGCCACAGGGGATCCAGACAATGGTGGTATTAACAGACTTTAAAATAACCATGCTTGATATGTTCTAAGGTATAAAGGATATCATTCAGATTTTTGGTGGAGAAAGATCAATCAAATGGAATCTGTAGAACTGAGAATTTCTGTGTGTGTGTGTGTGTGTGTGTGTGTGTGTGTGTGTGTGTGTGTGTGTGCAATAGTGGGGATTGAACCCAGGGGCATTCTACCTCCAAGCTACACCCCCAGCCCTATTTTTTATTCTTTATTTTGAAACAGGGTCTTACTAAGTTGTGGGGGGGCCTTACTTAGTAGCTGAGGCTGACCATGAAGCCGGAACCTCCTGTCTCAGCCTCCCAAGTACTGGGATTACAAGTGTGCGCCACCACGCACGGCTCCCAATTTTTTTTTTAAAATATATATTAAAAAACCTTCCGCTTGTGAACTACGCCAAGGACATCAAGCCCAGCTCCTGCTTTTTCCAAACGGTACTGTACCCTCTTCTTCTGACCCCCTTTTGTAGTGTCTCTCCAAGGGGCATGCTTCCTTTCCTTCCTGTAGAGAATCTCTGGTTTAATGTTGGAGGAACAAAGTAGAGATGCGTGGACCAAGATTGTAGAGCGTCCCAAGTACTGGGATTACAAGTATGCACCACTACGCCTGGCTCCAGAACTGAGAATTTCAGTTACTGAAGTTAATAACTCATTGAGTGGGTTTAATAGAAAATTAGACACAGCTGAGCAGAAAATTCATGAACTGCAAGATAGGTTATGGAAAAATACTTGGAATGATATTTTGAATGACAGAAAAGACAGAAGAATAAGAGACATAAAGATTCTATGAGGAGGTCTAACGCAGTGTGTAATGGGAGTCCCAAAAGCAGAGGAGAGAGATTGGGCAGACGTGATATTTGAAGAGCTAGTAGTTAAGGATTTTTAGAAGTTGACAAAAGGCATTGGGCCACAGACTCAAGGAATACTACAAACCCCAAGCAGGACTGATAAAAGAAAAACCAGACTTCGCAAATCAGAGTAGAGCTGTTCAAATATCCTCAAAGAGGTGACAGAAAAACCACTGCTGCTGGGCGTGGTGGTGCACACTTGTAATCCCAGCATTCGGGAGGCTGAGACCGGAGGATCCGGGTTCGCAGCCAGCCTCAGCTACCTAGTGAGGCCCTCTGCAACTTAGTGAGACCCTGTTTCAAAATAAAGAATAAAAAAATAGGGCTGGGGGTATAGCTTGGAGGTAGAATGCCCCTGAGTTCAATCTCCAGTGCCGCAAAAAAAAAAAAAAAAAAAAAAGAAAGAAAGAAAAATCACTGCTTAGAATCCTCTACTTAATGAAACATCCTTCAAAAATGAAGCTGAGCTGGGAATGGTAGTGTGTATATCTGTCATCCAGTACTTGGGAGGCTGAGGCAGGAGGATTGCAGATTGGAAGCTAGCCTCAGCAATTTAGCCAGACTGTTAGCAACCTAGCAAGATTCTGCTTCTAAACAAAAAATAAAAATAAAAAGAGCTGTCAGTATAGCTCAGAGGTAGAACATCCCTGGGTTCAATCCCCAGCACCATAAAAAAAAAAGATGAGCTGGGTGTGGTGGCACATGCCTATAATCCCAGTACTTGGGAGGCTGAGACAAGAGGATTGCAGGTTTGAGGCCAGCTTTGGCAATTTAGCAAGCCCCTCAGCAACTTAGAGAGACCGTGATTCCAAAAAAATATAAAATGGGTTGAGAGTGAAGTTCAGAGGTAGAATCCCCCTGGGTTCAATCCCCAGTACCAAAAAAAAAGGGGGGGGGGTGAAATAAGCACATTTTGGGCCAAAAATGAATGAATTTGTCATCAGATCTGTACTAAAGGAAATACTTAAATATATTTTTCACACAGAAGGAAAACTACTAAAGATAGAAATTGAAGACGCAGAAAGAAATGAAGAGCAATAGAAAGCATTAGGTATGTAGGAAATATAAATATTGAGAGTGATAATGCTTCGTGGAATTTATATTATCTATAGAATTAAAATGCATAGCACTAACATCGTGTAAGGTCAGAATAGCGTGAGTGGTACATTAGTATCTTAAGATATTATTATAAGAGGGTACAATATAGCATTTATTTTTTGGTGGTACTGGGGATCAAATCCAGATGTACTGTACCTCTGAGCTACACTCCCTGCCCTTTTTATTTATTTATTTTGTTTTGAAACAGGGTCTTGGTAAGTTGCTGAGAGTTTCACTAAATTGATGAGACTGGCTTTGAACCTGCAGTCCTCCTTTCTCAACCTACCAAGTACTAGGATTATGGCTGTGCTCCACCATACTGGCTACAATTAGGCTTTTATAAATCAAGAGTGTAAGCTGCATCTCTAGGGCAATGACTCTGCGAACAGTGAGGGAATGGACCACACGTGGCTCACACACACACGCCGGGCAGGAGGGCCCACAGGGGGAGCGGTGGTTGTGTGTGGGAGGCAGCTGGACAATTCTCCCTTGTATTTGCTTACCTATATTTAAAAATGTTTCCACTTAACATGTGGAAAAGGGGCCATTGCCATCAAAAGAGCTCGGCCTTCTTCTTTTTTTTTTTTTTTTTTTTTTTTTTTTTTAGCACTTCTGAGCTATAGATAAATGATGAAAAGTAAAATTTGTCATTAATTTGACATCTGCTTTTTTTTTTATCTTAACAAGGTAAACTGAATACCTGTCATAAGATCTTATTGCATTTTCATGACTGTAGAATAGTTGTGTGACTGCTTTTTAACTTATTTCACCATTTTCTTATTGTTGGACATCTGGATAATTTCTAGTTTTTAGAAGTAATAAATATTCTTAATGAACATTATATATATATATATATATATATATATATATATATATATATATGTTTTTTTTCCCCTGAAAATATATTCCTAGAGCTGTGATTGGTGGGTCAAAGGGTCTACAAAATGTTGTTGGTAAGCCAGGCATGGTGGCACATGCTTGTAATCCCAGTACTTGGGAGACTGAGACAGGAGGATCCGGGTTCGCGGCCAGCCTCAGCTACTTAGTGAGACCCTCCGCAACTTAGTGAGACCCTGTTTCAAAATAAAGAATAAGAAATAGGTCTGGGGGTAGAATGCCCCTGGGTTCAATCCCCAGTATTGCAAAAAGAAAGAAAGAAAACTGGGCTGGGGGTATAGCCTAGAAGTAGAAGGCCCTAGGTTCTACCCCCAGTACTACCAATAAAATAAAAATTGAGAAGGGCAGAAGGGTTCACAGAGAGGGAGCCACCTGGTGGGCCTCGCTCTGCCTCAGCAAGCTTCGTGGGGGGCAGGTGAGTCTTTGGGGACTTGAGGGAGGCCCAGCATGTGGGGGCCCAGAGTGGCTGGACAGGAGGAGGTGGTCGGTGGAGCCCACCCAGGCTGGACTGGATAAAAATGGGCAGCAGCCGGCGGTGGGCCCTGGGGTGAGGCAAAGGAACACGTCTGTGTCCTCACTTCACCCCACACTCGACTCCTCAGAATTGGGAGGGAACTGGGGCTTCTCTGCTTTTCAGAGAGAAAAGAAAAAAAAAAAAAAAAAAAAAAAAAAACCTCCAATTTGCTAGCTGGTCTTGGAAGGATAATAAAAATAAAGCTTTCTTCCTCTCTCAGCAGAATAGAATTAGACTCACCTTGTTATAGCTCCTCGCGTTGCTACCAATTAAAGAGAGAGAAAGGGAATGCCTGAACCCTCCTCCACATCCCAGCTGCTCTGATTTAATCCAGGTAGTGGAAATCCCCCAGGACCTGCAACTAAATCAACCACCAAATATTGAAAAATAAAAACAAACTTGTTAATTAGAGGGATTGTAAAGCTCGCCTTTCCCTTTGGAGGCGAGAAGGAGGGTAGAGAGGGTGCCGGATGGGAGCCCTCGAAGGGGAGGAAGAGTGAAGCAGAGGACACCTCGCTCTCTCTCCCCAGGGACTTCAGAGCAAAGATTTGTAAAGACTCCAGGAGGGCTGGGGACAGCGCTGACGTCTTGTTAAATCAGGCAGGAACCTCGTTAGAGACAGAAGAGAGCGGGCTGTTTCCCTGCTAGGAGAAGCTACACAGAGCTGCGCTCAAGGTCAGTTCTCACGCAGGACAAAGCCAGGGAGGAGTAGGGTGTCCTGAGCCAGGGTGGATGGCGGGGACCAGCCCCCACCTCTGATAGCGGGACTGATCGCCCCGTCGCAGTCCACCCCAGAGAAGCTGCCTCTCACCCGGCAGATCACCTAGGACCCCGGCTCTTACTCCAGAGGAAGAAAGAAAATGTGTGGTCCAGGGCACAGCGGAGGGTGGCACGGTCCCCTCTCCCACTGACAGATTTTGACCCCATTTTTCTCCACCCTGCGTTGCTTGGTCTGTGGGAACATGTCACTGTATTAAAAAATGGGATTATTTTGAGGGGATCAAGAACTGTACTCTTGGATTTTTATTTATTTAGTTAGTTTTTATTTTTTTGATACTGGGCATTGAACCCAGGGACATTCTACCTCTGAGCTATGCCCCCAGTCCTTTTTAGTTTTTATTTTGAAACAGGGTCTAAGTTGCTGGAGGTCTCACTAAACTGTTGAGGCTGGCCTTGAACCTATGATCTTCCAGTCTCAGCCTCCCAAGTACTGGGATTACAGGTGTGTACCACCACATGCGGCCCTTGGATTTTTAACTTTTGGATTTGTTGTTTAAATCACTAAAAGAATTTCTAGATCAGCCTCATTCCTTGTGCCATAATTTAGTCCCTGACCCATGGACAATTGTGTTGTTTCTTATCCTTTGAAATTATAAGCAAATTCTAGACATTATCTTTGTGCATACTTCTTTTGGTACAACACACTTATCTGTAGGTTAAAATCCTAGTATTAAGCACAAAACTATAAAACTCCTAGAGGATAATGTAAGAGAAAATCTAGATGACCTTGGGTGTTGTGTTGGTCAGCTTTTACATCACTGTGACCAAAACACCGAACAAGAACAACTTGGAGAAGGAAGGTTTCTTTGGCTCATAATTTCAGAGATTTAGTTCAGCGTGGGCCAGTTCCAAGGCAGAAATATCATGGCAGCAGAGTATGGTGGAGACAAACTTCTCAGTGTGAGGGAGGGAGGGAGGGAGGGAGGGAGAGAGAGAGAGAGAGAGAGAGAGAGAGAGAGAGAGAGAGAGAGAGAGAGGGGTAGAGGTATGATATGGACTTTTTAGATTCAACATCAAAGACAGGATCCATGAAAGAAAGAATTTTAATGAACTTGATTAAAATCAAACATTTCTGCTCTGCCAAAGACACCTGTCAAGAGAATGAAAGACAAGCCACAGACTGGGAGGAAATATTTCCAAAAGGCATATTCGATTACAGGACTGTTATCGAAAATGTACAGAGGAACGCTTGAAACGCATCAATAAGAAAATGAACAATCTGACTTAAAAATGGGGATTTCACTAAGAAGATATGCAGATGGCAACAAGCACATGAAAAGAAGCGCAATAATATGTCCACAGGGAAATGCACACTCAAACAACAATTAGATACCACTGTATACCTATTACCATGGCCCAAATCCAAAACACCAACAGTAACACATGCTGGCAGGGATGTGGAACAACAGGAATGTTCATTCATTACTGTAGAAATGCAAAGTGTTACAGCCACTTTGGAAGGCAATGTGGCAGCTTCTTAGGAGATTAAACATACCCTCATGGTACCGTCTAGGAATTGTGCTCCCTGGTGTGTACCCAAAGAAATTAAAAACACATCCATACACAAACCTGCACACAGGTGTTTATAGAACCTTCATTCGTGATTGCCCAAACATGGATCAAGCATGGTGTTCTTCAGTAGGTGAACTGGTAAATGAATGGTAGTACATCCAGGCAATGCAATATTATTCAGCACTAAAAATGAGTGAGCTATCGAGCCAAAAAAAAGACATGGAGGAGGCCGGGCGTGGTGGTGCACACTTTTAATACTAGTACCTGGGAGGCTGAGACAGGAGGATCTGGGTTCATGGCCAGCCTCAGCTACTTAGTGAGACACTCTGCAAGTTAGTGAGACCCTGTTTCAAAATAAAGAATAAAAAATAGGACTGGGGGTATAGCTCAGAGGTAAAATGCCCCCGAGTTCAATCCCTAGTACTGCAAAAAAAAAAAAAAAAAAAAAAAAAAAAAAAAAAAAAAAAAAAAAAAAAAAAAAAAAAAAAAAAAAAAAAAAAAAAAAAAAAAAAAAAAAAAAAAAAAGACATGGAGGAAACTTAAATACATATTACTGAGCAGAAGACGCCAATCTGAAAAAGCTCCATACTGTATGATTCCAACTATATAACATTCCGGAGAAGAAAAAACTATGGAAACAGTAAAAATATAAGTTGCTCCCAAGGATTGTGGTTTTTGGGGGGTGGGAGATGAAAAGGCAGAGCATGGAGAATTTTCAGGGCACTGAAATGATTCTGTATGATACTACAATGGTAGATACATGTCATCAAACATTTGTCCAAACCTATAAATGACACCACTAGGAGTGACCTCTAATTTGAACTATGCTCTTTGGGTGATAATGGTGGGTCAGTGTGGGTTCATCAGTTGTAGCAGACGTACCCCTGGGGGGATGCTGATAATGGGGAGCCACACATGTGAGGGGCAGGAGGTATATGGGAGCTCTCTGTGCTTTCTGCTCAATTTCATAGTAAATCTAAAACAGCTTTAAAAATAAAGTCTATAGCCGGGCATGGTGGCACACACTTGTAATCCCAGTACTTGGGAGGCTGAGACAGGAGGATTGCAGAGCAGCCAGACCCAGTAACTTAGTGAGGCCCTTTGCAACTTAGACCCTGTTTCAAAATAAAGAATAAAAAATAGGGCTGGGAGTCGGGCATGGTGGCGCATGCTTGTAATCCCAGCATTTGGGAGGCTGAGACCGGAGGATACAGGTTCGCAGCCAGCCTCAGCTGCCTAGTGAGGCACTCTGCAACTTAGTGAGACCCTGTTTCAAAATAAAGAATAAAAAATAGGGCTGGGGGTGTAGCTTGGAGGTAGAATGCCCCCAGGTTCCATCCCCAGTATCGCAAAAAAAAAAAAAAAATAGGACTGAGGATGTGGCTTGGAGGTAGAATGCTCCTGGGTTTAATCCCCAGTACTGCAATAAATAAATATACAAACAAACAAACAAATAAATAGTCCATTTAAAAAAACAAAACCCTAGTATTAAAAACACTGGGCCATAGGGCATATGTGTTTTAAATTTTGAGTGGTAAGGTTTTTGTCCATCGGAAGAGTATCATTGAGTAAAGGTCGAAGTGTGACTATTAAGAGTCACGTTATTAAGATAGCATTACAAGTATGTTTCAAGCAACTTTACCCTGTAATGAAGGAGTCTAGGGCTTTCCAGATATAAGCTGCCCTCTGAAAGCTTCTTTCACACAGAAACAGTAAGAGCATTCATCAGACCCTTCCTGCAACCACACAGTCTCCTGTGAGCCTTAGAACACCCCCAAAAATACAATCCTCACCCCTAATCTCTGAATGAGGGAACTAAGAGGGCAAGAAGTTGAATGACTCACCTGTGCCCTTACCATATGTGACCGAGCCAAGACTGAACCCAGGCTGCCCTGCCTACAACGCCTTACAGGACACAGAAACACCAAGGTCTAGATGCATCTCGTTGAGATGTTCTTCAGAATACTACGGCAGCTTTGGCAGACACAGACAGAAATAGTGCAGAATACAGCCACTGCGCACCTCCGTTTGCTCAGTCTGGGAAGCAGAATCTCGGCCGCGCTCGGCTGGGCCTCTGGTCCAGGAATCCGCAGATCCTGGGCTCTTTCACGTAAGGCTCACCCTCCACCCTTCTCCTCCTGCTCTGCGCCTCTGATGGCTGGCCTCTCAGGACGGCATCACCTGGCTTCCTGCCTCCTGGCTCTGGTTTGGTTTGGTCAGCCGGAGGGATTGGCAGGAGACTGAATGTCAGGAGCTGAGAAAGGTCAAGGCATCGATTCTGCTGTCGCCTCCCTCCTGGGCTGGGGTCTGGGACACCCAGGTCTGGACCTCTGTCTGCAGCCTGCTCCAGCTACCACGCCTCAGATGCTGCTTATGCAACTTGGTCTGGGAAGATTCTTTCCAAACTGAACCTCTGATTACTTTGGAAGGCTCTTTCCCCCTGCTGTGCTCTACGAGACTGTAGCCCTGCCCCTCCCCGGCCTTGCTGTCTCTCTAAGATGAGCGTGTGTGTCTCCATCCTCTAGGGAAGTCAACGTCCTTCTGCACACTGTGACAAGAGCAGGGCTGTTTGAGGATTGTGTCTTCCTGGAGTCACTTCCATGAATGATATTGTAACCGTCACCTTTGTGCACAATACAAAAATCTTGTACAAAACTGTTACTTGACTCCCTCATTGAAATTTATAATCATTTCATGGCAGATTATACTTTTTTTTTGTTTGCAGTACTGGGGATTGAACCCAGGGACATTCTACCTCTGAGCTACACCCCCGGCCCTATTTTTTTATTCTTTATTTTGAAACAGGGTCTCACTAAGTTGCAGAGGACCTCACTAAGTAGCTGAGGCTGCCTGCGAACTTGTGATCTTCCTGTCTCAGCCTCCCAAGTACTGAGGTTACAAAGGAGACGATTGGGGCTAAGGACAAAATGACAGGGTTTGAAGCTCTACCACCAGACGACAGCAGGGAAGCACCACAGTGTCAGGTGGCCCTGGACACAGAGAACTCTGTAGGATGTACCACCACATCCAGCTATATTATGCTTTCAAAGATGGATGAATGTAGTGAGATCTCCCACCCCGCATACTCTGCTACAACGTGATCTTGACACTTCTCCTGTGAGAGGTTGGGTTTTGGTTCCACTTCCCCACCTCTGTGGGTGTGAGCAAGCTCATGATAGCTTCTACCAATAAAGTGTGACAGGAGGGATGTAGTGTGACTTCTGAAATTGGGTTAGGAAAGGCCGTGTGGTTTGGGCCGGTCTTGGGCCCTTCCTCTCAGAACTGAGCTGCCGGGCTGGGAGATGCTCTAGCCCCTCGTCCCACTGGGTCAGCCTTCTGCTTTTCCCAACTCCTGCACCAGACAATGAGCCCCATCTGGGAAGGGTGTCCTCCAGGTCCAACTATTCCGGTCCCCTGCAGAACAGATCTTCCCAGCTGAGGCCCTAGACATGGTAGAACAGAGAGGAACTGTCCCCAAGTGCCTTTTCCAGCACTTGACCTCTGGAAACCAGGAGTCCATGGTCACTCTTTTCCACCGCTGAGTTTGGGGTAGTTTGCTTTGCAGTCATGGGAACCAGAGTGCTCCATACCCAGGGCTGGGCAGTCACACGGCAATGGTGCTGGCTGATCCATCTAGAATCATAACCCGAGACCCAGACTTATACAACAGCCTCTTTTCCACCTGTATTGTAAGAATATAAGGGGAGTGGATAACAGAAGTTCAGATTTTTTCCAATCATCCATTCAGTGATTTGAGAATAAGCATGGGTATTCAATATTAAAAGGATACTATCAACATTAACTATATGGCTAACCACTCTCCCCCCACTTGCTACTTTTATAATGTGGAGTTGCAAATGTCCTTTCTTTTTTTT